>QFFD01000607.1:1056-11773 GCA_003314615.1 Pholiota microspora
CACCAACCAGATACACAATCAGGTGGAGCGCATAGAGAGGATGCACCGAATTGAAATCAACAGGTTGTGTGATCTCATCGGGGCCGTTTCGACAGATAGGACGGGGCCATGGCGGAGCTGTCCGAGCGGTGCACCCGCTTCGACCAAACTGCGCTAGATCTTGCGGGGGTCGTGAAGGATGCGTACAGCTTCGCAGGGTCCGTCAAAACGAACGGACATCTCTTTAGGCTAGCAACACCGGTAGAAGGGAGCCCAACAACAGAGGCGCCACCTGAGACAAAACGGGGAAAGAACGCGGAGAAGAGGCAGAGCAGGGGCGGACGGAGGGTACTCCTCCGCCAAAAATTATAGGGTCAGGGCCCTTTAACCCGAAGGCATACAACCTTCCTACCAACTCTGTCCCTAGGAAATACCCCTTGCCTGCTCCCGAGGACGGCGACGATGAGGAACAGCCCGAAGCTTCGACTTCGGGGTCTCAACGTGACGCTGATGCCGCCGAATACCTTTCCGAGTCGTGGACTGATACGCTGGCCGCGCTGTTAGAACCCGAGAGTGAAGGAGCAGCAGAGGCAGCAGCAGCAGCTGCTGTTCATTTTGTCCCCACGCCAAACAGCTCACCTGCCGCCGGAGTTCCCACATCAGAGCGCCTACCTTCAACCACGTCCGAGCTCAGTAACGCCTCTGAGCAGACGCCTACCCCCGCCTACCCCTCTTCCCAGTCTACCCCCGACCTCGCTTGTTAAATTTCCATCGCCCTTCATACCTTCTCCAAGCCCCGATGTGCTCCGAATATGGAGATTGTCCCCCCCCAACGCCATTGCAATCATAGACAGCCGCCGGAGTGCAGAAGCTTCTTGTTGTCGTGTCCTTGGAGCCACGGTCTCATTCTGACACCCCTTCTTCGCATGAGGCCGACGAGTTAGAGGACGAGAAAGAAGCCGATAGAGAGACTACTGAGAGTGTGCAGGTCTATGCGACCTCCAGAGCAGACGTGGAGATGGCGTCCCCCGCTCGGGAGCTACACGCGGGCACTGTGACCGTCCCTGGAGAGCTATAGTCTATAGCTCATTTGACACCATAATTATGGAAGTATCTGATTGTGTTTCCCGATCCTTCGGGTTTAGGGAAACTCACCGCGTCGAGCATTGGGCAAAATTCTCGGGGTCACATCCTCTTACAGTCAGACTGAACCTATCCCTTCACGACGACGATGTAAAAGATGCAATACCCATCAAAATTCTGAATGAACACTCTGACCGCTGGCATATGTTCAAGTATATAGGTCCTGCTCGACTGCTATCATACTTTTGCAATGGCAACGAAGGCCTGGAAAATTATTTCCCAAGACTGCGCACGCTCGACCTTCACTTGAAATCTGGTGGCATATCACGCGAACTCTCGGTCGCAGAAACAAACTTTGGCTTGCAGTATCTCACAACGATGAACATCAGTGGGCTTGTGTCGGCCTTCCAATTCATCGAGGCTCTTCGCCGAGCGCATAATCTCATCGAGTTCGTTTCAATCGGATTTCATTGATAGCAACTCACCGGCCACACCTTTCATTCGGCACAAGAAGCTCCAACGCATCAAATTCGTTAAAACCGCATGCATAGATCTCAGGATTTTCGACTTTCTATTGCGTCCTTCGTTGATTACTTTGTCACTGGAGTTCTCTAGATATCGTAAATTCATGTCTGGTATTTTCCAGTAATATATTTCTTCGACCTCGCTCCGCTGACTTTACACTCAACTGTCGATGGGCAAAGGGTACCACTCTATCTTCCGGACTTTGTATCGTTGACTGTGGAGGACGATGCATTAGATACATGGATGCTTGGTCCAGGCTTCCCGATATTTCCGGACTTGGGTGCTCAACGGATCGCTTTCGACATGCACTCTGCTTTATCCGCCTTTACAAATACACCTTCGGGCCCAGACCTATTCAGATAACTGACATTCCTACAAATGTCGGCGTCAAGAACATGAAAAGGTTGAAGTGGCTGCTGGATCAAGGCTGGATTTGAATATGGTTATCTAAGGGCCAAAGTGATGCCCGCACAGGGACGTAGACAAAGTTGACTGATCGCGAAAATGAAGATCTATATTGTAGATTTATACCTTGCACCAGTGGTGTTTTAAAACAGAATAAGGAGCCGTCAGCCAAGATGAGAGGCTAACAGTGAGTACGAGAACTGGTTGGGAGCGAACAGAGGATTGAACGATGACTACACAGCGAACGATTTCTAAGCTCTCCTTGAAATTCATGTTGCAAGGTGTACACGACATATAAATGATAGAGCCTGTGGGACAGTCCCGTTACCCTGTACTTTGATCTCCACAGAGACTCAAAGAGAGTGAACTGCAGCATGCGCAATTTGCACATGACGGATTCCCCACTTATTGCGCCTTCTCTTTCTTCTTGTGGCTTTTCTTTCCACTGCCTCCACTTGGAGTTACAATGTTTGTGGGGGGTACTACGGGGATAAGCCAATGCGTATCCAGGACCCGCACAGCGAAGAGGACGCTGAGAACAGCGGTTGCCAGTGATTTCGCCTGAAGGGTACTCAGAGGAGGGAAGTCTGAGTCTGGGTGGGGCTTCCATGCCATGGAGAGGTATGGGGAGGATAGAACGAGGGTGGAGTAGCTGCGGACAAAAGAGAACGCTGGATGACCAGTGGTAGTGCTGTAGATGAGGGCTGTCGCGATATTAGCTGTAAACTCAGAAATTGACGGGAAGTACTTACCAACGAGCGCTCCGCCCCAGACATCTAGCGTTCCAAACCACCCAGCACCGGCGCGAAGCACGGGGGGCGTACTGAACGACCAGTCCGGCGTCCATGAGCCAAGGGTTGCTGCAGACAACCCTCCACCAGCGGAGGCGATAGCACCGATTATCATATGCATGAGCGGCGAGTTTTGGTATTCTGCGTGGACACCAGGTAAGTACAGAAGTCCAAGAGTGGAAGTGACTGCATTAGTGCGCAAGAGCGCGTCCAACGGCCATAGGATAGTGTCCACGACCGGTGCATAGAGCAGCTACAAAATCCCGAGTCATTCGAGACAACGCGAGCGTAAATTGAGTGGACATACGTCGGGAAATATGTGAAAGATAACTGTGACTATTAGATGCACTGATAGATAGATGATAGATGGGTCGAATGAATATAGCATCGGTGGTGGTAGTCCGAGCAGAAAATGAGACAGAAGGCCTCCTCCCCAGCACTACTTCATTCAAATCAACATCGGTAGCGAACACAACTGGCTGATCCACGCACCATGATGAGATATCCCATAATATGCGTTCCCCAGGATAGTGGCGTCGGTGAACGTCGCGCGTTCGTCTGGAATATCATCGATACGCGTGCGGCATGCAAGGTCGGTGCCCAAGGAAAGGGGAACCAGATCGGATGGACCTTGCTGGTGTTGATAAAGACCAACGCATCGGCGACAGGCTCCAGGTAATTCGCCGCCGTCAATGCGAATTCCATGATGGTGGTAGAGGTTTAAGAGCGCTGGCCGCAAGTTGGCCGCATCCATCACGATTCAAAAGGTTTGTTCCGAAACCTATCCGAAACCTTTCATTCAATTTCTGGAATTCCTTCTCAGTACAACTCACGATGGTGGCCAACAAGATGGGTGACATGCCACAAAAAAAGTAATGCACCCGATTTTAATTAGTCTCGTGTACTATTAAATGACCGTATATGATAGACAGCATAGATAATAGACAGAACTCAAGTGAATAGTATACCTTTACTACACACGAATTATCATTGATTTTGACCGTACAAGAAGCCAAAAAGTGACCGAGACAGGGGTCGAACCTGCAATCTCCTGATGCGCTCTGAGTCGTAGTCAGACGCGATGCCATTTCGCCACACGGCCATGGCGAAGTAGTTGCTTTTTTGTTATGCATTGCTAAACACGCCTACTTCTCCCAAAGCGACTTCAAAGTTGTACTTCCTTTACTTCCGCGCTTCTATTAGCGTCTCCATCTCGCCCTTGTCTCGCCGACCCTGCGTGCATTCTCCGTATCTTTGGATGTCTCCACACCATATCCAACTGTTACAGATTGTTCTTCTCTTCAACACGGGTATTCGAATTTCACGTCTGTCCTAACCGAATGGGAGGGTATTGCTACCATGTCATGGATCTAATCTTTCAATGCCCTTTGCTTGAAGACGTCTCTTGAATCCGAATCCCTAGCTATTGTGTCTTTGAGAAACCACTACCGGAATGGCTTGCGGTCTCCTTGGATATTCCCGAGTGTTGCAGCTCAAACTGGCGCGACTGTAGATAGCATTTCCTATCATTCCAGAGATACATAACGGACGTCTATCAGTCCGTCTCCTCATCTCCTGCTTTGGCTTGTCTCGATTTATTTACACATACCCCTTGAAAAGGTATATTTGTGAACTGATCGTGGGCCCCTCAGACTCAAGGCGCTCAGTTTGGGATTCGACGCCCGTTCACTCCGCCACCAGCTTACATCACTTTACTTGCTCATAATATTTGCACTATCAAGCTGTTTGTCTCCTACAAGTTGCAAACCGTACAATATCCCGTTCAGTTGAAGCACGGCATGAGGGCAGGCGAGGTGCGCCTCTTGTTCAAGTTTCCAGCGCCAGGCTAGATCAGACCGTATCTCAACCTTCCCATGCCCTCAAAGAGTGTTTAAAATTAATGCAACGTAGGGCGCTTAGAGTTGTTGCGCTAACCAGGAGTCGAAGCTTTTGCAGGAACATTTCAATGGATTATACTTGTTGATTGGGTATCCTGAATGACGCATTTAATACAGGATCTATGGCTGTGGACTAGAAACTAGTCTACTCGGCAGCCTTACTATATATAAATTTGTTTTTGACGATCATTCCATGGCCGTGTGGCGAAATGGCATCGCGTCTGACTACGACTCAGAGCGCATCAGGAGATTGCAGGTTCGACCCCTGTCTCGGTCATCTTTTTGCGCTTCTGTGCCATGAATTCTGATTTTTTTCATGGCTATAATTTTCCCCCGAGTTCCAACTTCAAGGTGCTTGGCTGGACAATATTCTTAGGTACTTGGTCGAACTCCTGATTTCTCAGGCTTTAGCGCCGTGCGATTGCCGTAATTAATACGGGCCGATTACATCCCCGGAGCGCAATGAGTTCAAACGTTCGCCAAACGTTCACCGGTCACCAGTGACCACAGCCCACCACTATCTCAAGGTCGTTGACTCTTCAGATCCCCAACCCGATGTCTTCTCATGCCGGCAAATCTTATTGGCCCTTGCAAGAGGTAGCATTGCAGGAAATCCTGCATCGCGGAGCACCCATCCTTGGTAAATCTATTGATTTGCTACAAATATCACGACTCGTGGCACGTTCTCACTGCTAGAATTCATAGGCACTTTCGAAGATTGTCTAGACATTGGAAAGCTTAGTGATTGGATGGCCAACATCCCCAGCGAAACGAGGCTGGTGCACATGAACCTCCCCGGCACGCACGATACATGTACATGTAGGTACGCGTTTAATGCTATCGAAGGGAACGATGCCTGTAATCTTTGTGCTAGGGAATTATACCCCGGCCGTGCAGAAATCTTTGGAGAGGTACACAGGCCCGTCAGTGATCACGTTGATATCGTGCAGTTTTAGAGGTTGAAGGCTAATCAAGGTAAACGGTTTGGAATTATTCGTGAGTGCTCTCCGATCCAGCTCGACTCTGAAGACAGTTATTAAAGGCGTATATATTCAGTTTTGGATTTCTGTGATGCTGTTCCAGGATTAGTGGAAGCAGTTATTGGTCAGAAAGTCCTCTCGAAGATTTGAGCGTGCTTCAGCATCAGTTTGTCATGGAATTTATACCCCGTTTTTGGGATGTGGAGACTAAGCGAGTTCAAAGCCCAATAGCTGCCTCAACGAGCCCAGGTACAGCGTCGTAGAAATCAAACACTGCACGAAACCGAACTGTGTCAGTCATTACCATTCAAGAAACAGCAAAGGCGACGCACTGATAATCCCAAACCGCTTTCCCTTCCGTGCTTGCAGCCATGGAAGCAATCGCTGCCCCATTCCTTGATTTCCCGCATCGTCGCCTAGCGCAAATATCTGAGGAAAGCTTGCATTACAATCTTTCTCACTTGCAGAAGGTAAATGGCGATGCAAACCTGAGGCGTCACAATGGGATCGTCGTCGATAAATGCAGCGCTCGCAAAGCTGATGTATAGCTGGTCGGGGTTGAGATCGGTTTGTGTTGCGTTTGTGAGATGAGCTGTGACCGCCTCGAATTTAGCGTCGATGTACGCCGCTGTCCCTGAGCCCAAGGGGAGACTTTCCGTGATATCGTAGAAGTCCTGTAAGCACGGACATGAATCAGCTTGACTCCGCCAAGTTCAATTTTTCAAACTGCGACCTACCTCAATGAACGCTATCTGGTTTTTGGCAACGTTGTAAACCAGTTCGATGGCTTTGCCGTTGTCAGTCCAGTGCTGGGGATCAAGGGGAATTCCAATACGTTTCGTCAGGTTGGATGGCAGGAGGTTGTAGCTGTAGCGCTGCAGTAACGTAAGTTTACCCCGCGCTTCGCCCAGCGTTCCGAGCTAAACTAGTTGATTTCGCTCTATTGAGACAGAAGACCAATGTGACTTACTGTTCCGTTCACTTGGATCCAGTACTTCTGTGCCACTGGCGCGTTCAGAATATCGTATAGCTTCTCGTAGAACTGGGAGTCCTCTGGCGTTCCAGTCCCGCCTTCGTGATTAATTGACACCAGTACGGCCTCCGTCGGGTGGTTGTCAAGCCAGTTATAGAGACCGAAAAATACGTCCTCGACGCGTGTGGTAGGGCTCAAGAGAGCGGAGGCTGTGACTATCTTGAGCAAAACTTTGGCTCTGGACTAAGTTTGAACGTACAGTGATGAAATCCCAAAGTGTCGTTTCCTGGATTGTACGCGACGCGAAGGTCGAACACGCGTATTCCTTCGTTCAGCGATTGTAGAATCGAGTGTTCCTGGCAGCGGTAGACCTCTGCTGGTGGAATAGGCCCAGTGTAGCGAAGTAAGGAAGCCTGGGTAGCGTCGGTATAATTCCCTGAGCCACATATTCATCAGTATGACTTTAGGAGATGATACTTTACGAATGCATCGTACAGGTCGAAGTATCATGGGTTCCAGGCAGGTTCATGTGTACGAGCTTTGTGCTGTCGGGAAACTTCGCCATCCAATCGCATGTTTTGGCCGATTTCGAGCAACCATTATCAAAACCTGCAGAACAAGCGTGAATGGAAGCGACTCCTCGTATGTTACACGAATCTCTGACCAGCAATTGGTGCAGCCCTTTGCGCCAGGTCATCAAGGGCCTGTTGTGCCAAGAAAGCTTGAGAAGGAGGCTTTGGTATTGCCCACGTCGAAGTGATAAGGAGGAGCGTCGTACAGACACAGAGTTTTGAACCCAACATGGATTTGGCCTCGCTGCTTCCGTGTTATGATCGATGTAGTCCAGTAACCCGTATTTAAAGGCAAGCTTAGTGGACATAAAGTATAGTGACGTATTGAGGTATGAGCTTGGTAGCGGCAGGCCTCTCGCCGCCCGGGACCGTTGGTCCGTGAAGAACACTATCAAAGGCGCAAGCACATAATTCTAGAGATGCTTCCGTGTTCTGTGCAGCATATGCTTGTTGAGAAACGTTTGCCATGGCTATGATATGGAGAAGAGAAGTGCTAAAAATCTGCAACAAGTCCGAAGAGATTGCAGGTCAAACTCCCACGATAAAACGACTCCTATCGGTAAATTCACATCCGAATGTATTCTACGCACTTGCTCTACTCTCTCCTGCACCTCGAACTGTCTCCCTGCATACTTACCAGTACCTGCAAATATTTCCAAGATATACGGAACACTGGACGAACTCATCATTTCAGCTAAAGGCCACCTCAATTCCGACACGTTCTTTTTTCCGACCTTATGCTTCGAATTCACTATTCATCACGCAGACTACAACTGAACTTCCCGAAGCTTTAAGTTGGAGAATTTCTTGCCACGATGTCAGCTGGTGGTCCGTCTAACTCTTTGTCCTTTTGACCATGCTCAAGGCTTTGTCTTCAGCTGTGTTCATCGCAGCCTTGGCAACATCCGCAGAGATTACTCACTATCCACCTGCGGCCTCGAACCTCAATAACTTGACCTTTGTCCTACACGGATCGGGTGCTCCAGGAATATTCAACTCCTCTGTTACTCCAAATGCCCTATATGGAATGTATAATTGGTGTAACATGCCCCATGTTAGGCAGCGCGAATACAAGTACGTTGTTATATGTATCTTCTACCATTGAAACTCAGTACTGTGCGCAGAGCACCGCCCAGAGGCTACACCTTACAATATGTTGAAGTGATTCAGAGGCATCACAAACGTACACCATATGCTTCAAACACGTTTTTTAAGGAAGATGTTGCTTGGTCTTGCGATGGTTCGGGAGCAGTTGTTGGAGGAACGTCGTGAGTGGAACATCATACGCGGCTTTTTGTTATCTTACGTTCAAAGACCCCAAAATGTGGTCTCACCTGTTCAGGTTAGCTCTATACAAGCTTGTTGATCTGTTAGTGTTGACGATTCGATGAAAGTGGCAAGCTTTCACCGATGCGCAAAACCCTTGGACGACTACAGTCGGGCCAGGTTTTGTTGGTAGCACGTACGTCGGTCCTGTTATTCCAGATTTGACATACTTACTGACATATTACTCTCTAGATGTCAATTTCCGCAAATTACAAGCGAGGGTCTTCAAGATTCTATTACTCACGGATCGGTACGTTCCGTTATCTAACAAACCCACTACGTTTCTGATCCACTAATGAAATTATAGGACCTTCGTGCGGTTTACGCATCCCGACTCGGCCTCCGCTCCAACTACGATACATCACAGGCTCAAATTCGTACGTTTACACAAATCTTCTACGTTCCCATTCACCGCGGCCTAAATATTTTTTGGCCCAGGCGTAACCAACAACGTCATAACATCACAAGTAGCCTCAGGACTGCTTGCAGGGCTATTCCCCCATTCCAACCCCCAATTCGCAGCAGTGAAGATCCAATCTTCGACGTTTGACTCACTCGAGCCCACTTACTCGTGCCCTACGTCCTCGAATCTACGCTCGCAGTACACGACGGGGAGCTCTGGCCAGCAGTGGCAAGCGCATCTAAGTGGGGCTGCTTCTCTTTACGCCAAATTGGACGCTGTTTCTGGGATTTCACCGACGGATAATGCGGGTTGGCATACGAGCTTCGATCAGTACGTTGTAGTGTTTTTCCAAGTGATCCGCCGTCTTTTTGGCTGAATTTCATTACAAGTTACTACGATAACCTCAGCGCGAAACTTTGTCATGGAAAGAAGCTACCTTGCAGTCTTAATGATACGTCGCTCTGTGTAACTCCAGATGAGGTTGGCTCTCATTTTCCATACCCGGTCCACCAATCTCTTATGTGTCTTCCAATGTCAGGCGAACACAGTGTTTCGTTTAGGGAACTGGGAATATTCGTACCAGTTCCGAGACGCCCCCGCTTCGGCACAATACTCTGCCTTGCGATATGGCGCTTGGGTTCTGGAGCTGAGATCGCATTTGCAGGCAAAAGTCGATGGTACATCCACGGTATGAAGTGAGGTCTTATCTACAATTAAAAGGAATGTTAACGTATTGCCTGGGTTTTGAAGCTGAAATATTTCCACAACGTACGTGGCATTCTCTCCCTCCGTTTTTCGCTTGCTCAATCTCCATAGGTCGCCCATGACGGTTCTATGTCCCCTCTTCTCGGGTTTCTGCAAGTTGACCAGATGGTATGGCCGGGAATGTAAGCATACAGGTCTTTGCTTTGATTCTCATATATTTACAAGATGTGGTGCTTGTCGTAGGGGATCTGAGGTATGAAAGAGCATTATCGCTAGCCCGCGCACCAATCTGACGATCTCTTAGATTGTTTTCGAGCTTTACAGTGTCAAGTCTGAACACTTCATTCGCGTCTTATGGGGAGGCCAACCAATGAAAACGTCTACCCCACTCGGCGTCTTGGACATGATCCCGCTTGCGTCCTTCTTTTCCTGTACGTCGTCCACTCCTACCACCATATGTCGTGTTGTGATATTTATCGGGTATTCAGATATAGACACAGCCATTGGGAATGCCAATGATTTGTTTGTAGGATGCAATTCATGAAGTACAACAATACAATTGTATGATACACATGGGAGGTACAACATTCAAGGATAATATTCGTATTTACACATACTTGCGGGTTCACGCAAAGGGGTTCTTGCTCAACGTCGCTGCCTGTCCACCTGCCTTGGAGAACATACCATCCGACGTGACTGCAGAATTTCTAGCCACAGATTGCATCACGACGCGCTGCGCCTGTGGGACAGCCGCACCGTTAGAGATAGAGCTCGTACGAAGAAAAGAGTCTACATACCTGCATCTGGCTCACTTGTTGACTCTGTACAGAAAAAGAAGGGGGCGGAGGCGCCATTGGAATGGGGGCAGAATCCCAAAGAGGGGAGACCGCATAGCTCTTTCTTATGTTGACAGGTAAAGGATGATAATCGCCGCTCTCTCTCTCTCTCTCCCTCTCTCTAAATCTAAAGAACTCTGGTCCCTGGGGAAGAAATTGGGGCAGAATCCGCGGCCCAGATACCTGTAAAAGAAAACACATGTAATCAAATGATAAGACTTGACAGAGCATAGACTGACCA
>QFFD01000609.1:0-20786 GCA_003314615.1 Pholiota microspora
TCTGCAGAACACATCTAAGAGAAGATTCTAAAACAGGCCGTCGGATCGACGCTCGTCTGAGCAAAACACGAAACACTCGGCATTGTCCAGACGGTCATGGCACATGGGAACCGGACTAGTACCCGCAAAGCCCCCACTCAAGACACGCTATCCGCCATTCTGGCGAGCAGACGCTCTCGCAGTTGGATGAGCTCCATTTGTCGTTTACGCGCGGTGCGTAGTTCATGCCGTGCTAGATCGACATTCTAAGATCGTTTCAAGTTCAGACTTTCGAATCGGTGAAGGACTGGGAAGGCGCACCGGAGGTAACCCTTGAAATGCTTTGATCTTTGCTTTCTTCTCTTTCAGCTCCCTTTGTCTGACGAGGTTCTTCTCCTTCTGTTCCATGAGCTGGGTGAGAGAGACTGGTACGGCGAGTGGTTCCTCAGCCTAAGGATCATGAAACCTCGTGTGGTCTAATTCAGGGATTAGAAGGTGCTCACCATGAGTTTCTCTAACTCTTTCTGGTACTCCTTGGCTTTTTTAAACAAAGACTCTTTCCGGCGGTTTAAAGTGGCGGCGTTCTCTGGTAGCAGCGAGGCAGGGTTTCCTGGTACCAGAACATCATTCCAACTATCCATGTATGTCAACACAGTTGGGGTGCAGCTTTTCCAAACGTTTAGACCACGCACTGGGCCAGAAGTTGGGCTTCGTGCTTGAGAGAAGCAAGATGTGTCTTCAGCTCTTCCTCTACTGCTTTCAATCGAGAGAGAGAGCGCGAGAGGGCCATGCTTTCGTTGCTCATGTTCGTTATCGCCGTTGAGTAACTGTTTGGGTAAATACTGTCTCAGTCCTCGTTGACAAGTATAAATTGAGAGCGATGCATACCGACCTGTGAAATGAAGCATCTGGAATTCCTAGAATATCTACGATTGCGGCTAGGACGTCCAGAGAGTTTGAGAGTTGATCATTATCGTCGTACTCGCTCTCGATTGGCGGAAGGTACGCTTCCAATCCATCTGCGTGATCAATACTCATCAATAATTGGATATGTCCTCAGGGACATAACGACCTACGGGGGTTTCCAATCGCATTTGCGTCCATTGTGATTGAGATAGAGATGTGAAGGAATTGGTTCAAGGCGCGTCATAGATCAATTGCAGATTGCCGACTTTTAGTCAACGCGTCGACGCGTACACAAGTACAAACTCACTTGTTGATTCTCTCCTCCACCACCTCCTCCCCGCTCTCAGCCACCCGGGCACTTTCTACGCCACTCGGAGCAATGAAAGTGCAAGTAAAACGATGGCATGCAGTAGCTCAATGGCGCTGGGACACAGGCAACACCGAACAAGAGGACGATAGTGAGGGTGACGTATGTGGCATTTGTCGTGTACCATACGAAGGCTGTTGTCCGTCTTGTAAGATTCCTGGAGATGACTGTCCTTTGAGTGTGTATGGAATTCTTTGTACAAGCTTTGGATACTGATTTTTACGTGTTTAGTCTGGGGGGAATGCACACATGTCTTTCATATGCATTGTCTGCTCAAATGGATTGGAACAGCTGCTTCGAAGCAGCAATGTCCAATGGATCGTAAAGCCTGGGGTGCGTTCAAATTTTTACAAGAAGAATTGTTTTGTCCTTATCATAATCTTCAGTTACGGCTGAGCGGAAGGTCGGCACAACCTTATAAATCATCGCGCCCACCCGGTATTGTATTTGTCAAAACTGTATCCATATCACCCTGTATCTTTCGTACTACTCGGAATCTTCAACACGTTTATCAAGACCATCTCAACGATATCCCATTCGTCCCCTCAATTGCCTTTGCCTATCTACAACCAAATTCGAACAAAACACAGCCAGGTATCTAAATTATAACACGGTTATGAATCAAACCTTTCTAAATATACATGGCTTTTAGAAGTAACTCGGCTGCAAAGGCGGGTTTGCGTTCTTTATTAGAATCACAACGTATGCCTTGAACCAGGAGCCTGCCTCGGGTACTAGAACCTGTGACGTTGAGCTGACGCAGTCAGCGTCGAAGCGCGCCGCCGTTGAATCCGACGTTCCGTCAGGCTCTCCTTCAGGCTTTACCCACACGATCGCATCAACGTTTGCTCAAAACTGATTGGCTGGCAGCGAATCTGGTGCTAAACCCTGGTGCCTGCAATGCTGCACCACCGGTCCTCGTCTGTACGAACAGCCCCTTGTTCTGTGCGTCCTTGGTCCCCGAGGAAGTAAGCAGGATGTTCCACGGTGGACTATGGGTGACGTTCTAGGCATCCTGGAGGATCTTAACAAAACATCCGCAGTGGACTCGAGGATATTTCGTCACTGCCCATGCCCGCCACCATGAGCAGTGTCGAGACAGATGGCAAAGGCAGTCCCCGCCTGGAAAATTAGGGGAAATTGAAAGCTACATTGGCGATAGTATTTGACACATATAAATAACAGGTTTGACGGACTGACTCATCTGAGTATACTGCCGTTTGACTCGAGAAACAACGTGTAATGTCCTCGATGGGCGCTTAAATCTCGAGGTTCATGAAATTGGTAAGCGCCCACATCCCGACAGTAAACGATTTACGGAAGGTTATTATGACATTATTTACACGATCAAATCCAGCATTCGCTAAGTACTGAATAGGCATCTGAGATTTGTAGAGAAAACCCGTTGGATAAAAGCTAGTTCATTAAGATATTACAGTAATAGTACTACATTACATGACGAAAAGGAAGTGAAGGATAAAATTATGTAGTTTACCAAGTAGAAGGCCTAGATAACGGTCAGTATCACGCAAGAGTAGGGGTCTAGAAAGATCGTACCCGAAAGTCTGACCAGGAGCAAGAGTCTTTATGGGCGTTCCCATTCCGTCGGCTCCGACAAATGGAACAGTATTCCCCCACCACTGCATCAGGTTGTCGGCGCCAATCTAAGTAAAAATTAGTCCACTTGATACAAAAAGAGGTTCAAATATGACGAACAGATCCATTTTTAGGGAATTCCAATGCAAAGTAAATGACCAGAATTGACATCGCAAGACCAGTGTCGAGTGCAGCAGATAGAACGTAGTTGTACTTGGTCCACCAGGAGAAATGGCGTCTATATGGATAGATGAGTAAGCGAAGTAATGATACTTTTGCTCGCACAAACCTCCTCATGTAGTATTGAAAGAAGAATCCGACACCTCTGGAATGGAACCGAAATTAGCGTGTATTAAAAAAAGGATCTGATATGTACTTACGCCCAAGGTACGAAATTGATTGCGCTGGCAGGAGGGATAGAGTTCGTGCCAGCTAGGAGCACAGGGATGCTGTCAAGAGTTAAAACCAGATATATTGCTGTGGTTGTAAAGGATGCACTTACTTTATATACCTAAAAATGCTGTTTGGGTACTTCTTTGACAGAGCCCAAGGAATTATGGGAGCAATGGCACCTATAATAAAGAAGAAGAGAAGAGGGCTACCCGAAATTATTATAAGCGTTCTGGGCAAATTCTGTGGAGTAAAATGTACATACTAGTATGTCTGTCCTTTGGAAAACTGTAGAGCTGGCCCGATGACGCCCCACTGACATCGGGTGAGTACGTCTATACACGGTATTTTTTTGGAAGGCTCACAATAATGCTCGCAGTTCCAAAAACCTCGGTACCGGGACAGACGAATCCATTTTTCTGCCTGGGGTCGCACATATCTGGAATATTACTGAACATCCACGCTTGGACGCCAAGCTGGACCGTTCCCGCAACGACTGTTGCAACAATCTGACACCAGAACATAGGCCTTGGAGGCACTAATTAACCCAGGGATCGTCAGCAAGTTACCATGATTCTTAAGTGTTGGCTACACACCTTTCATGTAGTGGCCAAGTTTGAAGTCAGAAGTGAAGGTAAGTGCTTGTTGCATCGTCTGGCCAAGAATTGTTATTCTATTACGCATCTTTTGTGATATTTTGTGATATCACTCACTATGAAGCCCCAGGTCTTGAACATCATCATCGCAACGGGATGCCCAGGAAGAAGGTAGCCGATAATGACCTCCGTAATGACGCTGGCAAGAATGGGAAAGGTTAATGAAGCAATAGCTATCCAGCAACGGGAGGGCATACTTCAAACCAATTGTCTGGTTGGTGATGGCCTGGAGCATCCCGATAGGAATAACATAGGTGAAGGCTGATATCATTCTCAGTCAGTATGTTTCCATTAGGTATAGAAGAAAGCCAGACCAATCGCGAGAGCAAAAACGAAAGCCCACACAGGCATTTGACTGAAGTGTGATGTCAGTAATTGTATAATACATCGAGTAAAACAGAAATAGAACATACGTTGGCCAGACTTCAATGCTGATTATCCCAAAGGTGAACATGCTGAGGAAGATGCACACATACCACCATTCCGGGACTTGCGGATATTTCGCCATGAGGCGCGCATGTATATCAGATTGTTTATTCAGAGAGCGGCGAGCTTGGACCCATATTTGTTTCCGGAAGTATAGGAAGGTATGTACAAGTGTCGCTGGATTAAATCTTAGTAAATTTCGTTGTAAAAATACGAACATAACTTCTCACCAGTGATGGAAGCAAAAGATACCCTAAGGTAACTTTGAGACATGGAACGAAAAAATTGCATTTGAGATACTCACCCATACGAAAGGGCGAATGTGGTTCTGTAACTGAATAAGACGAAAGGCATCAGAACTAAATGGCAATAGACCTACGATAAGAAAAGCGGACTATAGTTGTGATAGGCTTCGGCATCAAACGTAGATTCTGCAGTTAGAATTCTTGTGACATTGTATGTGTGGAATGTGTTGTCGTAAGATGTTCGGGAAGAGATTCTGGATATTTCGGTCAGCTTCATTCCGATTTTTTCAGTTTCGATAACGTACGGCATAAATTCACCGAACCAGGTATTAGTGAACTATGCGAAGTTGAGAAGTTAAATCGAACGCATTTGACAGTACATACATGCAAAATCGGTGCCAAAATCCCTATTAGAAAGTAGAGATGAGTCTCGACGTCACACACACAAGACACACTGCGTATACTTACAGTAGAATATGACAAAGCCTCCAAATATGTTTGCCTCGGCCCACCCTGATAAAGTTCAGTAAGCCATTTCTTTTGGAGGGCTTAGTGACGTACAAGGTGTAGCAAGAGGAGAAGCGAGAAAACTAGGAATTGTTAGGGCATAAATCCTATCGTATGTGATATGAATCACCTGGTGATTTGACTCCAATCGAAGGTAATGAGCGACATTCCCTATAAGTATACGAGATTATGATCCCGTACCGTAGACATGACAGCCTACTTACCATTCCGTGAACAACTCTACGAGGGAAGAAATCAGTAATGATCATATGAAATCAAGTACAAAAATTGCAAACCCGAAAAGTTGTGATATTGCTAGTCGAACAGGACGAGGAAATATCAGTTATGCAATATAAAATTGGATTGAAAGGCGTACTTGTATCATTTGGTCTGATCCAGGTCACCCAGGAGAAATAAGAGAGCGCCTGGACTAACAAGGTGATGAATACATCGAGTGTGCCATCACTCACAGTTGGCAAACTTACAAATATAACCAGGGAAGAAGTCTAAAAGCAGATATTAGATACATACCCATTGTCCAATATTAGCACTTACACCAGAAGAAAGATGCAAAGAACCAATAGGCGAAGAATCTCTGGCGACTGAGACCTCCCCGAGTTCCGATCCCTGCATACTTCTGAGAATGTAAAGTATTGAAGAAGACACAGCTGATCAGGTTCGAAGGCCAAATCATCGAGGGCGGATCCACAAGAAATCGGCGTGCAATTCCTCCGATTGAAAATCCAATGAGCTGTGTGGACATTATTACAAACCATTGGTCTGAGGGAATCCAGTAAGTTGATGTTTCTTTTGGCATATATCACACTTACAGCTAAAACTATATGTTTGATTATAGTAGACTCTCTGAACTGCGATGATATCTGAAGCATATGCAAAGCCTGAGCCGACAGTCGCCTTCGAACACTTTTATTGATGCGCGCTAATTTGACATGTAAATAGCAACCAACCATGATCTATGATTCAGAAAGTCAGATCAGTGTTGAAGAAAGAAGGGCAAGAGAGGGAAAATACACACAGTAATGAGCACATGTTCCTTCACAGTGAAAGGCCCGGGGTTAAGCTTGTGTCCAAAGACGGTGAAGTTAGGAGCCCAAGCAGCAGCAGCGTGGCCCATCGGATAGGACAAAAGTAGAGCCACAGAACCACCGATAGTCACAGATGGCAATCGAAAGTGGAAGAATTGGTTTAAACCTGGGACAATAATCGCCCAAGCTAACCCAATGATCCATACCCGAAGGGTTGCGGCAGGCATATCGAAGTCGTCGGTATTCGCTACTGCCGAGCGAACCTCAGGGTACGGACTCTCTTCGCTGATGTCAGTCAAGCTCTCCTTCGGGTCTAGATTGAGATCATCGAAGAATGCCTGTGCAGATTCCTGAGCCATACAGTCAGTGAGAATGCAAGAGATGATCAACAGCATGGCGTACTGCACTGGGAGAGGCATCTGAAGGCAAAGTAGGTTCAGTGTTAAAGCAATGGGTTGTTCAAGGGCGTCACTCACCGTTGAAGGTGATGTCCGGAGTTCTAATGCCCTTCTCTTCGTCGAATATTTCAGAGCTGGGCGAATCTTTGCGCTGAGCAAATCGAGTGTCTTCAACGACTGTGATCATATTTGGGCTGGACAATGAGACCATACCCATTATGTTGGGCTTTTAACCAACGTGAAAGTAAGGTGTGCTTACCGTAGCCGCAGATAAGCGCTATCTGGAAAGCACTGTCATTCGCCCTGTAAGACTCGTGAAAATTTTATGTGTCTGAACACCGCTAATCGTGTACTTTAGCGCCCAGGGGTGTAAAAATGTTATTTTTATACTATCTGCGGTGTTAGAAGCCGATTCGTCCGAGGCTGAAGTCGTTCATAATACTGCAGAAGCACTTGCAAAGCGTCATCGCACACGAAAATTTTTATAGTAGGAATATACACATACTATCCGCATCTCCGACAAGATCCCACCACTGATCCAGTATTGCCTAAGGCGCTAACCTGTCGAATGTCATATATCGGGCATGTCAATGACGATTCTTCTTCTCAGCATCCTCGCTTGAAGTTTTTTTCCAATTGAAAAACCATCCAACGACTGCGATGTCATAGGACGATTGCTTTCTATTGGGTCCGGAAATCCTTCTTCGTCGGAATAGTTTTGTCAACGATCCACTAACTAAATACACCTGAGCGCGAAGTATGACGTGAGGCACTGGTACGACTACACAGTACGTCAATTACATCCACCACTGATGAAGCTGATAGGGCGACGTATCTCGATCCCCGCGTCCAAGTTTGATTCCAGACGGATTAGTGTACTTGTCTGCAGGGCTTAGACAGTGGAAATGTTGGCTATATGTTCCCATACACATACGAGGAGCACACGTTCAGTTGTGAATGATGCACGGAGAGCGGTTAGATATAGCCTTCAGTCCCACCATCAAGAAGATATGTCATAGGAGACTTCATATTTCGAGCAAGGCATATTGAACGGCTCTGAGTCGAAGCAAAGAGGATAGACGATCAGCAGTTACACAGAAAACATGCACAAGTATACACACCTTGTAATTACCATGATGTGGTTAAAGAGGGAGGGAGGAGCTGAGCATAAGTTGTTGAGAAAGTGGACACTGGACAGGCCATTATCAACTTGAACCATTTTGATCGCCGGCCTTGCCGTTGAGCATCAAAGCAAAGCTCAAAGTTCAGATAAATGTTTCGTGTCAATCTTTGGTATCAAATCTCACAGATTGCAATAACTGAGCGTTGAGAACTCAAAAAAGGACTAAGAAGTTGCCATAATTGAACTCGATAGGTACCCGGTGCCTCTCCAAGAGCGCCCTTCCCAAGACTTACACAATCAAAGGTGTCAATCATACATATGCATAAGCATAGTGCATAAGGCTTTCTTCAGCCTGCAATACATGAGTTGATGCAAGCAAAGAATTTGTAAAGCGTAGATAGTGAACATGACTGAGGAGGACCATAAAGGGAATGCGACCGACGACGAGGAGGATGATGGTGACAAGCCATCGTGTGTATACAATGAGGATGATATATCTACTCCTTGGCAGTCTCGAGCTCGACGGCGGTGATTCCAGATCGCTTTTCGGCGACACGGTTGGCACGACGTTCGCGGGCAGCCTGTAAAAAAGACGATCAGCTATTACGTCAGACTCCGAGAAGAAAGTCATATACCTTGTTCTTGACGCGGCGGGCCTCCATCTGGTCGGTGAGGACCTTGGTACGGGTCTTCTCAGCCTTGGCCTTGTGGATGTACTCCATCAGGACACGCTTGTTCTTGAAGACGTTACCCTTGGACTTCTGGTAGAGAACGTGGTAGCTGCAGGGGATGTTTAGCAATGCAAAGGCCGTAGAAAAGAGACAACACAGATACGCACAGGTGCTTGTCAATCTTGCCAGCCTCTCTGTATTTCCGGAGTAATCTCCTGAGAACTCGTTGCCTCCTCATCCATAGCACCTTGCTGGGCATCCTGGCCTCCGATGTACCCTTTCTCTTACCGGTACCAGTGTGACGACCCTTTCGCTTGGCGGCGAGGAGATCGCGTGTGCGGGCGCGCGAGTGCACGGTGGTGGGCTTGATGATGACACGTCCATCCTTGATGAGCTTCTTGACGTGGGTGCGGGAGTTGGCATTGCCAATCTCGGCTTGCTCAGCGGGATCGAGCCAGATTTTTCTTTTGCCGACGCCTGCGACGCTCGCGGCGAGGCGCTTTTGTGACCTGAGATTGACTGCTCTGAAGTCAGATCCATGTTTCCCTCCCCAGCACAACCGATCTCTGCTCACCCATTTCTGTCGTGGGCCTAAACACCAAAGTTCCATCGCAAGACCATCATTTTAACAGGAATTTTTGGCAGTTTTTGTAATATTTTTGACGGGTTGACATGGATTCCATATTAACGGACGGATAAAGGGAAATGAGAAGGTAGAAGAATGGTAAGTCGGACGGGCATAACGACGGGGAAGAATGGACTTGCCTTGGTCTTGAGGATGTCGTCGATGGGAGGCACCGAGCAATGTATCGATGGCGGGAGCCCCATCATTACGTAACATAAGCCACTGTAAACTCTAATATGTGCCGAGCTATACAGCCACTTTCGCTCAGTTTCAAATTTGAATGTCAGCGGCAATTGCCATACTGCCTTCACCGCATCTTGTGTTTTTCTTACGTCTTCTATCTTCTTGCAGTATACGCCCTGCGATGACTGCGATAGCCTGGCTTCAATGTGGACGACATGTTGACGACATGCGAAGTTTTCTCCAGTAAAAAGCGAAATTCAAGGCATCTTTTTAGCATCTTCGAATCATTTCTGTAACATCAGGCAGTGGATGCCTTCTCATTGAACTAGAGGGTGGCGCCAATGTCTTGGGTCTGCGTTTCGAATCTTTAAACAGTGAGAGTAAACCCAGGTATACGTGTGTGATCAAACCTGTTGACAATAGTATTTCCAATGCAAACATACACGATGAACTCATCAACTTCGGCGCTTTGCACTTGTCATGTTTTGGCGCTTCCTTGGTAAAAGGTAGTTGTATAATGGTTTGGAAATATGTCCAGCATAAATACAATAATCGCACCTATATTTACGATGAGCCATTGAATACTCAACATGAAAGGGACACAGAAGAACTCACCCTGACACATAAATACTAAATATCATACACGCACCGACGCAGGTGGTCCAAAATGCTGCCAATCCACATGCGCAGGCAAGACGATCGTGCTCCGTCTCTGCTTCGCACACTTCGCCGCCAGAATCAGCAACATACAAATCTCTGCTCCAATAACCGGCAGCTCAATATATCCCGCAAGCTTCTCCCATCCCTCCACCCTCTCGTCCATCGTCAGAATAAGAACCGACACAACGATAATCAGCGCCACCACCAAGACCCATAGGACCGCCAATACCCAGCACGAGATGATAGTGAATCTCGACGCGGTCGGGGCAAGGGTATCCTCGAGCTCTTCGGCGGTTCTCCTGCGGTCGCGCGCGATCAGCCCAAGGAGGGTCAAATTATGCACGAGGGTGACGAAGACCATACAAGGCGCGGCAAGTAGAGAGAGGCGCCCAGTGTTCACTAGCGAGGTGAGCAGGACGAAGGCAGAGAAGATTACAGAGGCCCAGAGGAGGTTCTCGATCTGGCGCGAGAGCGCGGAGAAGGGGTGGTTTTCCTTGTGCACCATCGAATTGTGGTCGTAAATTTGCGATTAGTATGTGAGTGAACGACCAGCGTCTCACTTGGACGAAGAGGTTCGTCGTTGGGTAGGGGTGGTGAGCGATGAAGGGACCAGCCAAGGCGCATCAGCGTCATCGTCGGCATGTTATGAAATTGAAATTGTGGCACAGCCTTCTTGAGAATCCTTGACCGCTTACGCGCTCAAAGTTATTGCAAAGGTCAGTGGGTAGCTAAGTAATTATAACTTTGGGTTTCTCTATAGCACAAGCTCAGTGCTCGTCCCAGAAAAGAGAAATTTAGCAGGCCAACCAGTGCTTCCGGAAATCACCAAACAAGAGTTGGGCTCTGGTAAATTGAAATAATCCAACAGAAGGAATAAGCGTTAACAGTGAAATATTGGTGACATACTCACCGCAACATTCACGCAAGCTGGTTGCATTCCTGTCACAAAGGACCCTTACCCATACGACAAAGGTCGTTCGGTTGTTCTATTCACATAAGTATGCTTCGTAGCCTCCGCGATTCTATCAAAGAGCTTGACAATCGGGAAACGACAGTCTGATAACTAGAATGATATTCAAGTTGAAAGATGCCCCTGCCCCCGAGGTGTGCTTCCATAGTCCGAAGACATAGGCGTCGCAAAAATATTCCAAACATACACGATACTTTCCGCGCCCACGCAGGTAACCTTATCACACAATTCCATTGCAAGTAAGTTATAAACATACACAACAAAAATAACATAGACGTTATAAGCTCCCCACCAGCGATAGCCATCCTTGATCCGTGCACGTCTATTCCCAGTACATTCCATTCCAGTTCCGAAATAAGTCACATCGATGGGCCGCTATCGCTGAGATAGAGCTCGAGGCGAGTACAAGGGCGCAAGTGGAAGACACAGAGTTGTGGGCGCCCGTTTCGGGGACCCAGAAACACGCATGCTTGTGCGGCTCCAATGCAGGCCCTGTAGCTCAAAAGACCGCCCGTAACGGTGCGGGGCTGGAGTCGTTGACAGAAAGTCTGGAAGTAATGATGTCCTAAAAGCCTAAAAGTTAACGCAATGGTATCGTGCGCGCTGAAGGAAAAATAGGAGCGGCTTGAAGGCTTTTCGGAGTTATAGAACGGATAGATTATACTCGTAAGTTGTCGGACGCCTTACGAGAATGGAAAACGGCGTTCATCGAGAGACTTGGAGACATTGTGAATCCCCCGAAAGCTGACTGAAGCCTGAAACTAAGAGAATATAGACTCACTCGCTGCCTTTTCGTTATGGGTACGTGGTAGATGTGATCATCGCATTCAAGGGGAAACCGAGCGGTATTTTCGCCATTCACCATTGGAGAGACACGTGAACCACAATCGTATGGGATTCCATCCCACGAGCAGTGGTGATTATCGCGATTATCTTCGGGGAGGACCAGCCGCTGGTCAGTGGGTGCTGTCTAGTCTCGAAGAGGCATAATTGTCCTGTGTAATAGTGCTCAACGATAAGTAGAATGAGTTCGAAGGCGAGGAACAAGGCGATATGTGGCAGACAAACGACGGTTCTCAAAGCGCAGATATTCCAGAGAACATAATAAGAACGTTCTGAAACTTGACATTGACGTTTTCCAGTGCATTCAATCGGTCATGGGCCGGGGTCTTGAGATTATTTTGAACGAATTGCAGGCATATAAAAAGACAAAAGAAAGCGACGATGGCGAAATAAGGTACAGGTTTGCAGTTCTGTAGCATAAATGAGATCTAGGATATCAGAAGGCAGGGCCAGATGCCTCTACGTCGTCCAAATTGAGCACCCACGCTGCGGACGATAGTGGAGGAAAGAAAAGAGGAAAATAGTGGTGCACGTGTCGTTGGGTACTGTTAACGCTGACATATTTACTGCTCAGACGGCCGCGTCCTCTTTTTCTTTCTTACCACCACCATCTCCGACTCGAACATTCCTTAACGTTGCCCACGTCGGTGACAGCGAGGGCCTGGCATTCGCGGCGCTCTCGGGTCTTCTCTGCATCTCAAACAGTCCCTGTCTCTCATAGCTCTTGTCTGTCTGTCTCTCACTTCTCATACTCGTCAAACTCACTTCTATCATAGATTCAACACTAAAAAGCCCCTGGAACGTGTTGTACACCATGATTATGTCCCTATAGAATCGAAAACGACCACCCATCAGCAATTGCTTGTTGTCAAGCCACTTCACTATATCTTCCACAGCCACCCATACCATACCTTCTTGCTCCCACCCGGCCACTGCGATCGATCTATCTTACTTTAACGCCATCCCAGATATACAAAAGTGGACTTTTCTCTATCGACCCTACACACCGTCAACAAACGTCATTTTCCCCCAGACACACCTTTCACCACGATTTCGTATATTCCAACCATGGCTGTTCCAGAATCTTCAGGAGAGACATCACAGCCGGAAGGAGAGGGCGATAGTCCCGACAAACCTCCCCATGCTGACCTAGCAAACAAATTTCAATCCTCCATGCACCTATCGAACGGCTCGAGCAACACTGTCACCCCCGTGGACGGCAGCTCGAGTACCACAGTGAATGCCACTCTTCCGCCTACCGTACGGAGCCCTGGAAGCTACCCACTTCCCCCGCCAGATTCGCTTTTGACTGGTGTCAAACAGCCAGGCTACACACGTGGCACGTTGGCTGAGCTGGAGAAGATGAATGTCCTCCCAATGTCGAAGGCCTCCTCTGGATCTTCGGAGCAGGCCACTACGCATAACCAACAGCAACCAGCTCGCCAGAGCCCCAACCAGTCACCACCCCCGACTTCCCCCATCGAAAGTTACTGGGAAGGCCCCAGTGCGCCTCCGAGCAGAGGGCCGAGCAGACCCCCGAGCCTGGCACCGAGCCGTGCTCCGAGCATGTCGGCCGGCGTCTCCGGCAACAAGGTAGTGCCACCGCCTGTTTCTGCAGGAAGGGAACGGCGTTCCAGCAAAGCGAGTGATGCTCCACCGGCCACTCCTAGCAAGAAGGCGGCATCGGTCCACTCTGATAAGGGCGACGGTGGATCTCACAAATTCAATTTGAAGGACTTGTTGGGAAGCGGGCCAAAGCTGAACAGGAAGAGTTCGCAGCGGTCGACGTCATCGAAGAGATCGGACTCGGATGCTGGAGATGGGCGGGCACGGAGTGTGGCCGGCGACAGCGCTGTCAGCCTGACGCAGAAGTACGGCGTGTGTCAGAAAATTGCGATCGGGAAAGGTGCTACCAGCGTCGTCCGCCTGGCTCACAAGTGGGACCGTAGCGAAGAAAAACTATACGCTATCAAGGTGTGTATTTTCATCTGTTCATCACCATCACTTTCTCTGAATCGTTGATTGTGTAGGAGTTCCGCAAACGCCGCAAGAACGAATCGGAAAAGGAGTATGTGAAGAAACTCACCGCCGAGTTTTGTATATCATCGACTTTGCATCACCAAAATATTGTCGAGACCGTCGATCTGGTGCAGGATGAACAGCAGCATTGGTGTGAAGTTATGGAGTTTTGCCCCGGGGGAGACTTGTACGCTGCTATCAAGAAAGGGTGAGTGGTTATCCTCCCCTTAATAGCTCCTTTTTTTTTCTTTCTTGGTGGGCTAGCGTGTCTGTTGTGTTCATGGGAAAGGTTCAAGCTTGTTTGCTTGACATGCCATCTCTTTTATATTTTTTCTTCCAACGTTTCAGATGTTTTTCCGACGGTCCTCAATGAGGACCTCTCGGCCGTGGTCTCGCTGAAAATCGGCCGTTGCTAAGGTTTGCACACGGTCATTTAAACTATGTTTCGTTGATTGTCGATTTCAAATAATCTGGCCTGTGGAATCGAGTACTGATAATGTCGTCAGCAGCGGCATGAGCCCGAGCGAAGTTGAATGCTGCTTCAAGCAAATTCTGAACGGCGTCAACTACCTCCACCAACAAGGCGTCGCTCACCGCGATATCAAACCAGAGAACCTTTTCTTTGATACGAAAGGTCATTTGAAGGTTCGTATACATCTCATCATCCTCTCCGAATTCTCTCACAGTGCTCCTGTTTTTAACTAGATTGGCGACTACGGCGCATCGACGGTGTACCGTCTCCCATGGGAAGCGACTGTGCACATGTCCACTGGGCTCTGTGGAAGCGAGCCCTACATTGCGCCCGAGCAATTTTTAGGCAAACGTAAGCCTCCTTAATTGCTGTTGCTCGTATGCAGAGGCAGCCTGACATATCGTCTTTGCTCGCTTCCTGTTTTGACCATATAACCGATGAACCCCTCCTCCTGAACCCCTGGAACCTACATTCGCCCCTCTGTCGCGGATGTCTCTGCTACTTCAGCCTACGATGCGCGTTTGGTGGATATATGGGCCGTGGCAATCGTGTACTACTGTCTGCACTTCCAGGAGCTGCCGTGGCGTGCAGCGCAGCCCGCGACGGACAGTCTGTATAATGCGTACTTGCAAGCATGCCTGAGCAGCAACCCGGCTACGTCGGCGTGCCCGTCAACGATCAACCTCCTCAGCCCGCGCGCATGTCGCCCTATTATCCGCAAGATGCTCGAGCCGGATCCCAGACATCGAGCGACGATCGAGGATGTCATCGCACATCCGTGGGTTCAGTCTATCGAGATCTGCCATGATGTACCGGAGCCCAAGCACGTTCATGTAAGTGCGCGGGCCATGAGCATGGCCTATCTGGGAAATGGCGCTGCTGTTTGAGGGGAAGGGGCCTTTTTGTGAGTTTTTCTATTACTCATCGTGATAGTGTCTGTGTTCGCCCTTGCTGCGTGCTAACATCATACTTTCTTTTCTAGTGATGATACCCTTGTTATAGCTGGGGTTTCTTTGCACGGGAGCATTCGACAAGCATTTTTCCCGACATCGTTGGCTTCCTCGTCAATCGTTCCTTTTTTGGTATCGATTCCGTTCACCCTATACGAACACTACCGCTGCTTTTGTCCTTTTCTTCAGTTAGGGTAGTTCTTTTGTGCCTTCACCTGTGCCTTCACCTCGATATCTCTTGACTTCGTGCCCCGCCTCCCGCCTCCCTTGATCAATGATGTTTTCTTATTTCAATGTTTCGTACTTCATTTGATGTTCTTGCTCTCGCGTTCGTCCTCGTTTTTCTTTCCTACCACCCGTGTTATTATTTCTTCCGTCCTTCCCCAGAGCCCACAGGCAGGTGTCGGAGCTCGATGATTGGTCGTTGTTATCATCCCTCGCATGCCTTCATGTTTTGGGGGAACGTCTTCTATATACGTATGTAGTTCAAATAATGTGGAATGTCTTTCGAATAATATTTGATTGTTCTTCCGTCTATATTATTTTAGTTTGAAATCCGCGCGTTGTTATTCGGTTAATGACACGCGGAGAATGCTTATCAAGCTGCAGATTTAAGCGCCCATAATAACCACGTGTGGACTAATGACCTCATCACCAGTATCCGAGTTAAGAGAGTGCACAACACAATTTCAAGGAAACGCAACTCGGCCTGTAAGTGAGCATGGCTTCCTCAGTTTATATGAAATAAAATTAAAATTTACAACCCTCTACTATTTCCGTTATCATGTACATATTGCCAAATATAGTGATCTTTAATTTGTCCACAATACAAACTTTAGCGGCTAAGGGACTAAATAACATCGAGTCTAATCAAAAAAGACATAACCATGCTGACAATGGTCGAGCTGGTTCCGATCAAGTGGAATTGAATGAGTACCACCTGAACAATGATGAACGGCTTCTCACTCATATCAGTACTGTTACAGTATCAGCAAGATCACAATTTGCTTGTCAACTTTTTCCGACTTTTTTGACTTGTAAAGTTGGTATAAAATATATTTCATCATTTGGTGCTTCTACGTATGAAGGTAAGTAGCATAAGATAACATGTAGGAACTCATAACTTTCTCCCAGAATAGATTCTCTGCGGGCCGATTTGGGGATATTTTAAGTGCATTTTAGGGGAAAAGGAGGGAAATTTATGTGACTTTTTGCCAAATTGGATCTAGCTTTTTGAAAACGCAGTTTTTCGGCTTTTAGCCTACTTTTCCGACTTGCACAAGTCGAAACAAGCAAATTGAGAACTTCCTGATGTCACTACTTTGTCCGACCTCGCGACTCGACTATGTACAGGAAGTCAGTCACCTAGTTGGGTATACTCCCCGGACCCAGGCTTCGGTGCTAGGTTCAGATGCTGTATCTTGGCACTTAAGCCGTGCAGCGAGTCAAAAGCTACTTAGTTGGCTACTGACATTCGGCTTACTTAGACTCAAGAACATGAAATGTATGACAAGACCAAAAGTGATTAGCTTACTTAGATTGCTATATGGTGTTTTATAGGCGCTAATTAAAGCCTCGACGAACTAATTAGGATCGCATGAAGAATCCGTTGGATGAGTAAGCTCGGGGGGGGGGGAATAGGAATATAGGCGTGTCCGACATGATTTCTACGGCGTTCTAATTGAATAAATCGACGAATTGAGGCGCCTCTTACACTCTGCCATGCGCAGCGAAACATTTGATGCGAATTCACCTTGCCTCTGTAGTAGGAACCTGCTGGTGACAAAGTCAATCTGCATCATGATACATGAGAATGAATGATATTATTCTATTACAAAGCGACGATTCTGACGCCCACCGATTGAAAGTTTGATCATCATTGGATACAAAAATGGCTGAGTGGGTTCGTGAGCCGTAAATATCTGTGACCAGAACCCAGTTCCGGAGTAGATTTGGGAAGAGAAATACACTATGCTACAGTTGATTATGGTATAATATCGTAAAGGTCTACAAAGCTGAAAACAAAAAGCATCAGCTCATTCCGTATAGTCTGACTGCGTATCATCAGTCATGTCCGTGTCAGAGCCTATCCAGCCCTCGTCCCGAAGCAACCGCCGAATTTCATTTGTATCGGGCTTTATCTCGCCGTTCATTGGCGCGAAGTACTTCCTCACATTGTACTTGGGCCCAAAGTTTACATGGTAGAAGAAGCCTTGTTGTTGCTATGATTCAAGAATAAGCGCCGGTCAAGATGAGCTGGCAGAAGTCAAAGTGACTTACATGTCGTGTAGGTCCGGTGCGAATGACTCGGCCGGAGACTTTACCGAACGTCCATTTGTCACCCTTTGTTCGAACCCATACCGAATCATGATTCTACAAAAGAGCGTTAGCGTCACTGTATCGAACAATAGGCGATGCGCGACACCCAGAACGACTGCAACGCAACAGTACAAACCTTGAAAGGGTATTCGCAAGCTTCATCAAGAGTCTCAAAACTGGTTTTAACGAGCGTCGCATTTTTAAGAGCCTCATTCCATGCAAGGGTTTCCGGCTCGTTAATGATACGCAGTACCTGGTTTTTCTTTGATCTCAGCGGGCCCTGCGCAACGGACGCAGCTTTGCGATTGATTCGTTTACTAGTACTAGCGACAGGCATGATGTTCGACCGTGTTTATCGTAAGAGGAATTCGGCGAGGATAGATCTATAAGGACGGGTGTACGGGCGCTGTTTATAGTATGTTGGGGAACAAGAGCAAAGGAGATGGTGGCCTTTTATAAGAATCCTAAGCGGTGCCACACGTTTGTTCGGTCATACCATTGTTATGGCAAGGCCGTGCCACTGCCACCGATAATTTTGCCTCATTATGTCCCAAAATAGCAACTAGTGGCTTCATTTCCGCTCAAATTACCTCAAGCGTCCGGACACTACATAAAACTACTAAGGAAACACGTTGATATCGATGTCAGATAGTGGACATTAGGCGTAGGCGTGCTTGACTGACCCTTCCTATAATTGCAAAGGCCAAAGAAGAGTACACGTGTTTACCTCACGAATTGTGATACAATCGCGTTTTCTCCTTGAATCTCGATCATCTAAAGATTATCTTTTGTGGGTTCTACTAATATTAGAGTACTAGTATGGATCATAGTACTGCAACTCAGTTGGACGCTCGGGCGCTTAATGGAACTAATGGGGAATACTAAGAAGGGCACCTAACATCGGACTCTTCTGCGAGCTGCGAAAGAGCAATTGTAATTGTAACTTTTGGGCAATGTCAAGGAGGCATCGGTTTACTAAGTAGGCAAGCGTCAAGATATGAAATTCTAAAGACAGTATGAGACATAGTGGATGCGAGATTAGCGCCGTGTATGATAAAGATCAAAATTGCTTCGCTAGGCGAAATTCATTAATAGGAAATTCCAGAACTGGAAATTAAACTGTTTGCATGTTGACAGAATTATGTGCATGGTGTGTATGTACATCCAACCCATCTTATTTGTAGTCATTTATAGCTATGCGAACTTGCAGATTGGAGATCATAAACTATTGCCCAACAAGCTCCTTAAATTCATGACTCCAGGTGGGGTTCTTCTTGAGCTCGTCAACGAAGACATCGAACTTGGGGCTGACTCCTGCGCTGATTTTGCTCAGAGCAGCCACGGCCCGTAGAGCGCTTCGCTGCAACTCCGCGGCACGTTCCAAATCCTGCTTGACCGTGTCCTTGGTCACATTGGCACCCTTCATTGTTTTTTCCAACTGAGGCGTTGCTTCATCGAGGCGTTGCGAGACGGCCGCAGGGGCCACTTGAGACAAACGGAAGAGCATCATATGCGAGATGACTTTGATTTCGTCAGAGTCATCAGAAAGACCAGGAATGACACGCCCGAGGAATTCGTGCAGGTTCAATCTGGAGAGACATGTATCAAGCTTTATAAAGCATCAGTTTTTTCATGGCCCGAAGTTAAGTGCAATTACACACCAATGTATACATAGTCTCGTATGCAGTCTTCCTAGTTTCGAGGCCGTCGTCAACTTTATGAGACCAAGGTCCCATTTGGACAATCCGAATCAGACCGGGATCCACCACGGTTTCCTTGTAAAGATTAGGCAGTAAGGCAACAAGGTGATCTCTAACGAGATGCGGCTTCGTTCGAGCCGCTGAGTTCAACGTCGACAGAGCAAGCCGGCGAACAACCTTTGATATGATTACAATCAGCCTGATACAAATGCAGAATGAAATAGAGTAGTGCACACACCAGATTTTCATCTACCATCAATGACAAGAAGTCGACAAGCAGAGGTGAGAATACCTCGTCGAATGATCGGGATGTATCTGCAAAGGTGTAGCGAATAGCAGATACAACCGTCGCCCGTGTATCTGGGTTAGGATCTCTAATGCGGGCCTAGAGAGATACTGAGTATATTGAATATTGAAAAGATTCACTGATGCTTACATGCAGTTGTGGGAGATAACGTGAAGGCTGAGTAGTAGCCAACTTTCCGAGGCAGGCGGCAGCAACATTGCGAGTGGATTCCTCCGCGTTTTGAGAATTTTCAAATAAGGGACCCCAGAGAAGATCTGCAACACTTTCGAGTTGTCCGGGAGAACAGTGGGTTACCACCTATAAATTCACGTCGAATACTAATGAACGTATAAACATGTAGATCGACGAACCTCTTTCGCTGCGTGTAGAGCCAACAGACGTTTCTTGGGATCGCTTTCGATCATCTTGATAATTACGGGGAGGAATTGATGCAAGTTTCCGATGGCTATATTACCCGCGGCGAAAGCAGCAGCAGAACGAATCTCTTCTTGTTCCGATGAGAAAAGGTCAACGACCAAGATAAAGATATCTCTTTGATTGGACATATCACTATGCGGGTTGCTTTTAGCGCCCACAAGCATGCCGGTAGATCCATGGAGCTTACATGAACCGACCCAACTCTCCAACAATAAGAAGACTGAGAATGACCAGAGAAGGTCGAGCTTTTGCGGCTTTCTATTCTCATTACTCAGTGAGCACTTGGAAAAACTTAAAGAAAAGAGACAAACTGACCTTCAGATGTTTGGAATATTCCGCGATGGTTCCAGCTGCGACTCCGAGTTGATTCCTGACAACATGGCCGATACATTTCGCAACGTTGGACGGGTTCGTTTCTGCTTTAGGAGCTTTCTCTGCAGAGATGACCAAGTTGGGTACAACGTGAGTCGCTATCTGATTGTCCGCTTGAACTAAAGACCCGAAGAAACGGAAAAGAGAATCGAGGGCGACACCGGAGACCTGCGGGGAGTGAGTCACTGCGTAGATATCATTAAGCAGATCATGCTCGACTTCCGGGAAAGTGATAGTCGGAGAAAGTTCCAAGAGGAGAGCTAATGTTGAGAGGGCATGGGACAGCAGGGAGATATCAGAAGTGGAAATGTAAATCTTGACTTGAGGAATGAGACTCGAAGGTAGCGCAGGTGGAATTCCAGACTTGTAGCTTTGCAAGAAAACATGAGCATCGATGTCAGAGAAAGACAAATAAATCAGTACCTGTTGAGCAGAACTTCCAATGCACTGAATACTTCGACCTTTCCAGTTCGTCCGCTCTTCTTCAACAACCCCATCAACCAGGCAACACACCCATTCACCCAATCATCGCCTACACTCACTTCCTTTGCAACCTTCGTGATAACCTTAACAGCTCCATCGGGCTTGCCCGTGGTCCTACAAATATATTCCCACTCCTTCCTATCCTTGGACAGCGCC
>QFFD01000614.1:0-13544 GCA_003314615.1 Pholiota microspora
CGGTATTGACAATATTGCTCATAACGGATTTTTTTGTAAGATGTACCATTCTCCATCTCAAGGGTTCCACTCACTTTGTCTATTTTCAACTTCGGCATTTTTTCCACGATAATATAGTCTGCGAGGAGGACGAGATTCTACTGGCAGGGAGCCCGGCGAGCCTGCAAGGTGGAGAATATGAGCAACAGCAAATGTATTCTTGTGCAGTTAGCCATAATTCATACGTACTATCCAAGGTGACTTCGATAGTGCTTACAACTTCCTTCTGTTCTGGTGTTCCAACGAGGCTCGCGACGAACCCCTTAAGGGATATAATGAACTTCTTTGCCAGGGGCCCCGTAAGTTTCTGTGATATGTCTACAAAATGACTGTCAGGGTTGACAGTCACGACTACTGCGAAACAGAGAAGGTACCATCCATGTTCACGGCGGCACCAATCTGTGGCAAGATAAAGCCTTGTAGAGCCTCCAGAAGTGCTAGTTCTTGGGGAGTCACATATGTATCGTCAATGTCTACGAATTATAGAAGTGGACGTTGAGCTCGGTCTAGATGGCACTGCAGAGTGATCATAGATCGTAGACGCACGTACCCTTCTCAGGTTGATCAGGTGAATTCGCAGCGCTATTCGATTTCTCGTTAGCATCAAGTGCCATGGTTGGATGAATGTCGAAGAGGGTAATCAGCAAAAGCAACAATGGATTTCAGAATGTGGTGGAAGCGGAATGCAAAGTGGTTCTGCGCTGCGAGAATGCGAGAACGTGAACGTGTATAACACATGTACTCAGCATGTACTCAGATTATTTACATTCCCACTGTCGCAAATGTATTTATAAGTTTCCTGGTTCCCTGTGTGTGGCTCTAATAGCATCCGAGGTGCGAGACTCAAGACAGAGGGGATGAGGCTATACATATAGGTGCGGCAAGAGGGCGAATTTTCGTAGCTCTTGATCATCAACCTGCATTGATATAAGCTTAGAATCAGAAGGAGACACATGGTGCAAGCGAGACAGAGAGATATGAGAGAATGTCAAGCGGATGCGGCTGCGCGCATTGTATGTGTCTCGTCGACGATCTGATGCGTTGAGTCTCTGCGTATAACAGGGTTTGAACGGAGAGTCTCGGCCACGCTCATGCCCGGTGTGGTGGAGGTGGATGGGGGTGTTGTGAGAGAAGGAAGAAGATCTTCTGAATTCGTGGCGGGATAAAAATGGGCTCTTAATGCGCTTACGAGTTTCCGACAACTTGGAACGCATGCACCATTCGCGAGCAGCGCGTCTAGAATCTGGAGTTTGAATTGAAAGATAGCGTCGAGCAGAGTTAGCTTTTGTAGGTAAATTCCGTGGAAGGACATAGACGCCGAGGGAGAGGCAGGCAGTTGAATATCTCGTCTGAACACGCGACGTAGATGCCATTTTGGTGCAGTGCGGATCAAGGAGCTTGGAAGCGAGGATGAAATGTGTATTGTGGGCACGAATCGGATACTTCAGTTTGAAGGTGGAAGTTTGGTGTGCAGCAGCTAAGTGCCAGGTGCAGTTCCCAATTCTTGAGACTTAAGACTTGCAGGGGTTTTATGCTGCATGGTGTTCGTGTTTGTATCAGGATTTCTGGGTCGTGTTCAATGGTTTGTGCGTCGGGCGAGGACGGCGGACATGTTGCCGCGGAGATACTAGGGTTACTTATATACGACTGCGGGTTGTGTTTCTCGGCGTTCATGTTGGCGTCTATTTCGTTTGGAATTCTGATCTAGTGGACTGCTAGGAAATTTGCGCTCCAATGTGCGCTTGTCTGCGCTCCACTTGCGCGGACGTGCGCTGTTCAAGCACTTTTGCGCACACTTGCGTGAGCTCAGAGGGCAAGTTCAACTTTACATGAGAATTTGCGTGCAGCTTGCATTCGTTTTTGTAGAGTTGCAATATAAAACTACTCTTTGGCTGGTAAGTTAACCCAAGAACATGGTGCATTCATACTTAATGCCTGGACCTTCTGAAGATACTATCGAGTGACTAATTTACGCTGAGACTATGCTACGATTATGATATACTTACACTAATCGCCACAATTCGATTATGATCTACAAAGCATTGACCAAATAATTGTTCTCGTCGTTATCATCCATGCTTTGTGTTGACGTGTACTTCCTGATGGTCATATGCATTTAGATTCGTGCATAAGTCACACGCAAGTACTACGTTCCTACGTCCAACACTTAGTTCTTGGGATGATCGGAACTACCAATCAATTGGCCCAGGAAAAGATCTCTGATTCTGTTCTTGATTAGCCTCGGAGATGTGAGCTATGCACATGCATCAGTAGGAAATTTCACAATGGAATACCTTGCAAAGACGTACAAAAGGTAGCAGATATATGGCCCCAAAGTGCTTGGTTCAAGTCGCATCCGCGGACACTTCCAATCATGGCCTGCTCTATTACTACTACCACCGACGAGGTGACCTATATTTCATAGTCTCATCTACGTTCCCTGCGTTGATAACGCCTGAATGTAATAGGTTACCACACCCACGACTGACCCCCACGTCAAAACACAAATTCGGACGATCATCCAAAACTTTCTCTCCACGATGCAAATTCCGTTCATCATCAGGCCGTACGCCCATGACTTCCACGAGCTCTGCTGCAAGATAGCAGAACAGCGCGGATATCCGATGGGCACAGACCCGTGCGTCCCATCCCTGCTCCCGCTCATCAAACTGGGTGTGTGTACAGCATCTGTTATGTACGCCCACATCGAGGACGAGGCTACTCGTGTTTTTGTGTGTTTCTACACGGCATTTCTTGGGTATGTGGACGACACCAGCCGGCACGATATTGAACACGTCTCTGTCTTTATTGAGCGTTTCATACACCGACAGAAACAATTAGACCCTGTCCTCGACGGTCTGGCCAGCTTGCTGCTCACAATTCCCGACTTCTATGAACCGCTGGTAGCCAACATCGTTTTGACGGGCGCGTTGAATCTCATCAATGCGTCTGCGTTGGAGTTCGAGACTAAAGAAATGAAGGTATGCATTCTTCTTTGTCCGTAGATATCTGTACATACAGAGGGTGGCTTATTTCTGTCTTTTTTTTTCACCTTCTTGAGTTGTCCTCACACGCTAAGGATTATGCCGAGTTCACAAGGCAATTATCCGGCGCGAATGAAGCATATACCGTGATGGCATTTCCCCGACACATATCAATACAGAGGTATATACAGGCAAGTGGTAGCAGCATCTGCGAAAAAGGCCGAAAATATGCTGACTTTGGAGGCGTTCCTAGTGTTTACCATATGCAGGAATTCTTGTAGGCAACTTAAAGTCAGTCATACGCGTGGCATCACGGTTTCTTCCCTAGCATTGACATATCTGTATTGCTTTTTTCAGTGACGTAGCCTCATTCTACAAAGAGGAGTTGGCACACGAGACGAACAATTACATCTCTATCTTCGCTCGATGTCATGGGATTGAAAAGATGGTCGCCTTCGAGCAGCTCGCAGATATCGTAGCTGGTGCTGATGCTCAGGTCTGCAAAATCCTAGAAGAAGCGGACGACGAGGTGCGCCAAGTATGGCAAAGGTTTAGAACAGGTTTCATCGACTTCCATACGTCGCTTGATAGATATAGGCTGAAAGATTTGATGGAATGCTCTGGGAGCAGAGTTCAAGAGCAAGGAGATATATAGATCGAGGGCTTTCCTATACTGGTTCAGAAATATGTGTACACACACGGCGGAGCTTTGTTCCCCACACCTTGAGCAGTATTTACTACATCCAAGACCATTTTTTTTCGATACATCAAAGGTTCCAGGTGAGGAAACGAAAAGAGAAGAGGAGGAGTCGAAGTCGGGAGCGGAGAAGCAAGGCGGCTCGTGAGCAGGAGTGGGTTATGTGCATGCATTAACTCGGTGTGAAATAGCTCCATTGCAGGCTACAGTGCGGGGGGGTGGACCCGGAGACACGCGAGTTTGGGATGGGGCCGAACCATTCAGGGTCGTCGTCGGTGATGAAGGAATGTGGGAGCCCCCCTTGTCTAATCTGATATCACGTCGATCTCCGATCTCGAGCATCATTATCTTTGTTAGACAAAAACGAAGCTTATAGGTACATTGAGAGGGCTTCATAAACGTATCTCAGCCCAGCTGTACTAACAAGCGAGTAATGCGGCTCTCGGGGAATTAGGCTCAAGAGTTTCTTCGTGACGTGACGTGACGTGACCCCTGAGAACGCGCCGATCGGCTGTGACAGGACTCAGATGTCCTCTCTCTCCCTCCAAGAATGCATGAACATTCGTCAGCGCCGTTCGTAATCCCTCGTATCATCCTCAGGTTCGCGCTCTCTCTCCGTCTTCACCTCTCCGTTGAACGGCGTCCTCTTTTTGTGTCCCGAACATGATACAGCGCAACGAACACTCATCTCACCGCAGGGCTGTCCTGCGTTTGCGCTCCTCCCTCGCTCGCGTACACCTCTCCCCCTGCCCTTGAGCTCGTGTTATTTATTCCACTCGCGTCTTGTTCCGCAGTCAATTCACGGATGGGAGAGAGCCCTTCCCCATCAACCTACCTCGTATACTCGAACGGCAGCGCGGGCGAGTTGGGGTGCGGGAGCACTCCGAGACGGGTTGGGGGGCTAGGACAATGTGCTCGAGTAGCACGTGGAACGTGTGGATCGGGGGGTGGGGCAGCGCAGGGGAAGCTTAACCTGAGAACTTGCAGCGCAAACTAGAAACCTGGAACCTAAAAGTAGAGGAGTGGGCACGCGGGGAGAGGACGAGAGGGCGGGTTTACTTGCTAGGAGGGTGGAGTGTTGGGGTTGGGGTGTGCAGTTGGGGTGTGGGGTCGGGTTGAAGAGCGGGCGAAGGCGAGGGGAAGGTATGTGTGGGGCAGGTGAATGTGGGCACTGGGGATGGCAGGGCACGGCAAGGGAAGTGGGACAAGTATTACAGCGGTGGGAGCGGTGGGGACGCTGCTTTGTGTACCCCAACGTGGTCTGCACGCCCGCGAGTCACAAACGCGGAGAATGGAACTCGAGGGAATCAGACTCCTCGTCCCTTTACGATTTGCTTTCCCTCCCTGATAGATCGCCCGTCTCGACTTTCTCTTTCTCCAAACACACTCCTTCTCGGAGGCGGCAAAAGGGAAGAGGGGAGGGAGGCACATCTCACACACGGAATTTCCATGTTGCGCGAATGTAGTCGCCTAGGACCAGGCTTGGGGCTTGGGTCGAAGATGTAGATGTAGAGGCTGTCGTTTGTGCCATGGGGTGGGGTGCGGTAGATGGTGTGTCTGCTTTTGTTTCGCGCTTGGTGCTCCGTTTCTGCTAACCACTCGGGTATTCTGCTCACGATTCGGATTTTCTGTGTATCTGTGTGGTCTCCATTGGTGCCGGGAAGCACCTCGTGTTTACCCTCATCTCGCATTCTGGTCTTATGCTTTGCGCTCCGCTCGCATTCTTGCCTTATGCTCTCCCCTGACCTGTCGTTCAGGTCCTTGAATTTCGACGGTGTAAAGTGCTCATCTAGTGCTTCCTTTGTCGTCCCGTGGACGGGAGAGATCGATGTTTTCTCAACTGGTGAAGTTCCTTTGGACTGCTTATATCATAGCTATACACCTGCTCTCGCCATACAGGAATAGCGAATCCAGCAGCGCAACAGAAACGACAGTACACATCGACAATACACTCGACGCAGCCAATAACGAAGCACTCTGGCGTGATTTCGTGCTTCTCAAGGAAGCAGGGGAACATGTACGGCGCGCAGGAGCACACCTAGCGCAAGCGAGGACGCGGTACGATGCGTCAGCCAGACGCTGTGGCTTTGTAACGCCTCATCGTGACGATCTGGCGGCTCTGGGACTTTCCCAGAGCACGCCGTTGTTTTTGGACGCAGATGTGGGGTTGGCGGGGTTGGTGCCGCTCCCAACTACGCCTCTCTCCAATCATATCACACAACTAAACCTGCCAGGCAACTTTCCCATCGGGATGGAAACCGAAGTGAGCTGGCGGGACATCATGCATACGTCAGAGGAGGGGGAGCCGGAGGGTACACAGACCGAGGAGAAGGCTGTCGCGCCTAGTGTCTGCAGCGTTCCTGTTTCCCCCACTCCTGGGGAAAAGCCCGTACTGCCCTACCCGTGCCCAGTGAGTTCTCGCATTCTACCATTTTGTGAAATCAGATTCCTGACCTTCATTAATACAGGAAGCGGAGTGCTTCTCCGCATTCAGCACTAAAAACGTATTGCGGGCGCACGAAAGATCAAAGAAAGGGTGCCTGCTGAAGTGCCCCCATCCGGATAAGGCAGCACAGAAGCCTAGATCGAAAGAACAGTTGGATAAGGATGCCAAGTACCGCATAGAAGCTGCTGAGCGAACAGCGCGGTGGAGAGCGAGTCGGGCAAAGGGGCCAAAGAGGAAGCAGAAAAAGGGGCCTGCTGAGTGATGATAGGTTACCTTATAGTAGCCTGTACCATGGAATCTTTAGTTAATACAGTGAGTTGGATTCAGTTAATTTAGGGCGTCGACGTACTTGATTTGCTGAGGGAGAGGTGGGGGTTGGAATTCAGGGTTGTCGATAAGGGAAGGCTCACTTGTCTAATCACGGCCATCTCCGATATCGACATTATCTTTGTTCTACAAAAAAGAACCGCATCAGTACATTGAGAGGTTTTCCTCGACAGATCTCAATCCAACGATACTACCCAAGCAAGTACTGCAGAAGGTCAATGTTGGATAGTCGCTAGTATCTATCATGCGCTGTTTTTTTACATAGTTCTCATTGATACGCATATGCATAAACCTGTATGCGTTATATTTGATTACTAACTTCGTGGGTCGCGATGTACACTAAATGCCACCGTATTTTGATGCCCGCCAGTGGATGTGAACCAGCACGCGGAATATACTATCGCTGAAAATTGCCAAGGCCAGACGGTCGCGTCGCACCCTTCGAGCGAAAACACGCCCATACAGAATGTAGGATGTATACGGAGGTTCAGACGGAGGTTGACAGTACAGCCAAGCAGCCTGAAAGAGGGAAGAGGAACGAGGATGCGGTGTCAGACTCCGGGATGGAGCGCAGAGCGAAAGGGAAAGGGTCTCGAGGGTAGTACACACAGTCACTAGTCGCTCTGACACCTGCCGGTTACCAGCTATCGGTTGAGGCCATATGCTTCTAGTTCGAGAGTGCTGAATATGAATCCGAACGGCGGTGGGGCGAAGAAGAGTTAGGGGGATTGAGCTAGCTGGAGGTGTAGAATGACAGGTAGGAGCATAGTTCTCCTGGACAAGCTATTTGGACGTGGTTGGCATTTGTTGTATATGAATGATCTCGGGAGCATTAAAGAGACGCGAAGAAGCAAGGATCTGAGATGAAAATCTGCTGCACGAGGAGCTCAGCTGCCTTCTCCTTGGTGTCATAGCTGTCCCGCGCCGTGGTCTGTGACACAGCATGATGCGCCGCTCCTTCGCGTACGCGTCGCCTGTTTTCGCCCTCAAGCTGACCCTCTGCATGCTATCCGCGTTCGTGACTTTCAAACCGCTTTCCTCCGCCCCTGCGCCAATATGCGGGCCCCGTCTCTGCTTCGTTTTATATCGCACGCGTATGTGCTCTCATCATGGCCTCGTAGATGATAGGAAGAACGTTTCACGCACGCCGCTCGCTGGTTGAAGATCGAGGTCCATAGGAGAGATGAGGACTGTCTTCCACAAAGTCGTAGTCCTGTGGTTGGTCGTAGAGAAGAAAACGCGCAACGCATGTATGTGACGTGACCTGGGGCGGATTGGCTGTGACAGGACTGTTGACGTTGAATGTTGACGTTGATTCTTACTTCCTGCAGCACTCCCTCCGCACTTTCCATCACTCCGGCTCGAACGCACTATGCGAGGACGAGTACCACTTATTCCTGCTTCTCAAGGAACCTTCAGATTGGCGTATCACGCGTACGCTCTCTGGTCATATATCAAACGCCCCCCAAAGCGCCGCGAATTGACCGATCAGCTGACTAAGTCGCTCGACGAATGAACGGCAGCTATTCCTTCATGAGCTGCCGTATATACGAAATCAGTCGCGAGTGCAGTGGGTAGGGGTGCGGGAGCGCTTTGAGGGACTGGGGAGTGGGCGGGCCTGAATGGTGAACTGGGAGCTAGGGAGACAGTTCTGTGGCCTCAGCTGAGTATGCACTCCAACGAATGACGGTATCTGCACCCACACCTCACTCAATTCGAAAGCCGAACAGAAGAAGTGCGGCTATATGAGGGAGGTGCTCTGCTCTGCCTTGCCCTCTCCTGCCCTCAATCTGCCGCTCCGTCCACTGAGTAGCCCGCAATGAGTGGAGCCGCACGCGTCTCCGGCCTAAGGATAGAGGATGGCATGGACATGGACGCAAATCACCCTGGTGGACAGCCGATGCAGTGCATGCTCCATTCCGTGCTCCGATAGGCATGACCTACATACAACCTGCAAGTTCCTGGTGTCGACAAGCGCTCGGTTTTCTTACAAGTGTGATCTAGTGAGCTTCAGGTGCTGGGTGCGTTTCTGTGAATTTTGAGACTTGAAGGGGCGTATTGTTCGTGCTCGTGTCTGGACTTCTGGTATTATGCTATGCTAGCCTTCTGGTTCTCTGGACTTCTTAATGTCATACAGTGCTCTTCTGCTGATTTTTTTTTCTCGTCTCGTGCATTTGCGAGATCGACGTCTCCTTATCTGGGGTGCTTCTCAACTGCGGGCTTCGCGCGGTGTCCGGTCGTTCTCAGTGTGTTAGTTTCATAATGTGGATCACTCGGCGTAGGTAGAGCTAGCTACGTTCCCGCAACATCCCCGTGAGTATATGCTAGTGTGCCCCCGCACACGTCAATGCCGGTTCCAAAATTCCATACTTCGGTGAATTATAGCCACAGCATTCTAAGGTGTTATTAAGGGGGTCGTATATTTGGCTGTGATAATCCTAGTTTTGGTGTTTAATGGCCATTCCACTAGGCTTGCCGCAAGCTCGATTTTCAGATCTCCAATGGGATGGCTCTTAGGGAGGGTGTGATGTTGAATGCTCTAAAGCAAATGTCGAACAGATATGTTGAGTAGTATACACGTCAGAGAATACATCCTGTTAGTGTCTGTATCATGTATAAATCATAATTTTGCTCCTACTAGGATCTGTATCTAGTATCTACAAGTATTTGTACACAAGTTGCATACCATGTTTCGCCAATTCCTGCTCTGGTATCTTTATTTCCCTTTCCTCTACCCTCACCATATAATTCTCTGCCGACCTTTTACGTTGCTTTGGATTCCGCTGCAGCATATCAAATATGACCGGATGCTCGGTGTATATTCGCTTGCACGGCCCAGAACTGCTAACTTTTCCAGTGTCTTCGTCGCACGCAAGCAGTATTGCAATACATCTCGAAGGAATAATAATATCTTTCCCTGCTTTGCCAAAATTGAAGACAGCGAATGTGAATTGGTACTCTACATCGGGGAGGCAAGGATCACTGTCTGAATCGGGCTGGGATTCCTGTTGCGGTAACAAATCATATGCAGTAGGAAGGTAGTGAAACTCTCTCACTGGAGTGATGAACACAGAAGCGCTATATTTGCCACAAGGTCTACTCCTGGACCTGGGATCGCCGTAGTATGAAATTCCGGGCATCAATAGAAGAGGGATGCGGATGCCCTTGTGCGTCAACGTTAAAGGTTCTATCGGCTCGTAAAATCGCAGAACAACTGCTAAATGCCGCACCAGGTACTGTTGTGGCCTCCTAGGAAGGATTTTCGAGATGGAGGAACAATCTCCGCCTGCCCAATTGAATAAATCGAGGACATCATCAGGGTTTGAATTGAAAATCTCCTGCAGGAGACGGTGAAATGCGCGTTCGGCACCCTCGCCATAGGCTGTCGCGATACTGACATTGAAGAGGCCCATCAAGGAATAGGCAGTGTCCTCTTCTCGAGTCACATTCCGAAGCGCCGCAAGCTGCATCCGACGCGAAATTCGAACATGAGACTCGTGGATATTAAGTTCAGAAAGGAACATTGTTGTCGCTTCTTCTATTTTAGTTGTAATTGAATCTGTCTTTCTGTCGTTTTCGGAATTCGAAAGTGGCTTCCAGAGATGATTGTAGAATTTGAGCTCCTCTGATGCCAGGAGCTCCTGAAGTGTCCATCCACGCGTAAACCAGGGGTCGTGGTGCATCGTATCCAGTGAGTCTGTCTCGGCAAGATACACAATGCAGACTTTGGAGCGTTTATAAAAGTTGTACATGGAACGAATGGATTCGTCAAGTTCGGAACTACTGTCCTTGTTGATACAGATTGTATCCATCCAACCGAGTGATAATCCGTGTACTTTGTGTGCGACTCTGCAGAAATTGACGAGTTTGAGATATCCAGGACTTCGCGAGTCAAATAAACCCGCCTTCCAGTTTCCGTAAGTCACTTCGGGAGACTGTTGTAGCCAAGTATGTGACAAAATGGCATATCCAGCATATTTATCTAGGATTCTGGAAATAGCTTCGTCCACTGTTTCCAGTCTAGGTGGCTGCGGGTAGTGAAACTGTTTGACGGTGCACTTATATTCGCCATTGTTATATGCTGGCAGAGCTGAGACCAGGTGCCGATAGATGGCTGCTCGTTCTATGAGGGAGATTTCGAGGTCAGGTCCATTCTGAACAAATTGCAGTAGGCGTATAGGCATCCTGTTGAAGACCCGGTGATGCAGCTCTCGCAAAACCTTCTCGTAGAAAGTAGGCTCGGGATCTGACAATTGGACTGGTGATAGTTGTCGTGTTCGTAGCGATTTATGACCAGTTGATGCTGATGTTATATGGCAAATGAGACATATAATCGTGTTGATACCGCTGGTGCACACCTTCATTCAATGCTACTTTAATAGCCATTTGGGCCTCCTGCCTCGCTGACTTCCGGCTCGCTGACATCCCCACAATGATCGAGATAAACTCCTTAAGCGCCATGGCGAACTTCTTTGCTTCGGGCCCTGCAAGTTTCTCTGACATCTCTACGGAGATCAGAACACGATCAGAGGTCAGGGCTAAGAGGTTATGGAACTGCAGTGTTTTGAAAAAGTATACCTTTCTGGCGGTTCACACCAACGTATGCACTAATATGCGACAGAATCAAGTTCTGCAGGGCCTCTACAAGGAACTTCTCTTCCTGAGTTGCAGTGCTATCGTCAAGGTCTATAGAAGCAACAGCTTGGTATAGATGTCGTTGCAGCGTAAACATATATCACACGCTCACCCTGATCAGCAGATGCAGCTGATTTTACAGCCATATTCCTGGATCTTTCATTGCGGGGTGACATGCTTGTGTAGTAAATATTCAAACGAGGTCGAATAGGTAGAATGAGAACTAGACGCGAGACGCTGTGGTAGCAGAGCGCAAGACTGACTTTCTCTGTAGCTGCTATTATAATCGCTTTTTATTCCCACTGCGAATACAAGGGATAGTCAATGGCGATTTAATTTAAATGCGGTGTATGATTCAAAGTCGATTCTTGCAGCTCAGAATACTTAGTTCAGAATCAGCCTTGTATCAGCCCTAGCTTTGACCGCGCTGATTCCACATATTCTTCTCTATTTTTGTTTGCTTTCTAATTATATTATTCTCATTGATTCTCATACGTGGGATGCATAATCAGCAGAGGCTCTTCTGAAGGAGATTCAGTGATACACATTTAATTCAGTGTTCCCACGATTCTGGATCAGTTCTGCCACTCAACACCTGCGGAAGTTTTGATATATCATTGACATAAATTGCAGTGAGGAGAGTATACAAGGTGTTTTCGGTGGTGAGGAGGACAATAAAGGCCAAGCTTGGACAAGTGAAGAAGGAAAACGCATCGACAAGTCGATACATCTAAATATGGAACTGAAAGGTTCTCACGATCAAATTTAGACGCTGTTGTGAACGAGCTACCAACACCGTTACCATCTAGCCTTGCTTGTCTTATAGATCATTCCCTCTCCTCTACGAGGTATAATCGCGCCCTTACCTTGAAGCAGAAACAGAAACACAAACATTAGCCTATACGCGAATTGGAAAATCATACAAGGCTCTCGCCGTGCGCCAGCAATGATATCCTTGCAATAAGCGGACAGCGAATCATCTGATTTAGGGTGAGGGCGGGGCAGGAGCGAGAGTGAGAGCAAGCGGAGAGGGAGAGGTGGTGGAGGGGAGTGTGTGGTTTTGCAAGCGGTGGGGAGGCTTCTTTGCTCAACCCATGCAATATCTACACTGAGAGTGGGGAGTTAGTATTAACAAAGTTTGGCATCACCAAGCGAGAGGCTCTTGGAGCACACATAGCTAGGTTATGCGCGACCCGCGGTAGCACCTCGATGAGCGTATACTAGCGCGCGTCTGAAGATGTGAATGTAATAGTAGCCTTAGCACATATGCCTAAATTTCCATAAGTTTGGCTCGGCGCACCATTTGGTGGGGTACTTGCAGTCGTGAATTCCTTCCAATAAGGAGACCACTTCTCCTACATTCTAGCGAAATACGAGTCGATTCTCCCAATATACATCCAAAACAGACTCTCTTCTCTTCTTCCCAATTCCATTCACATTTGCATTTCCACAGCGCATCTTTATCATCTCAAAAATCAAAACGAACCTCCCCTACTTCTGACCAAGAACTTAGTCTCAAACACTGCGGTCGCACACGAAAGCGGCAATCAATTCTATCTCCAGCCCGAATAAGTATATCGTCTATATACCTCTTCGTTTTCTGGAGAGCCTCATAGCTTAACAGTCGCTCTCGTAGACATCCAGTGTTTCAAGTTCATGTAATATAGGCGTTATGGGTACGTAGCATGATTGGTTCGTCATCGAGAAGTTTCGGTGCGCATGATGATAGCAGCACAATAAAACGGGTAGTCCATTGGTTGCAGCGCCATTGCACAATCGATGCGCTCCCGCTCAACCAAACAACTCCTCCGATTTTATGTACCAAAAAAATTCCCCCTGAATTTTGAACGGTAATAGAACGCCGCCTTTCACGATGCAATGAATGTTTCCAGTACGGCACATTCACGGAATACACCCTCAGGGATTCACGGGCGCTGTTCCATCTGGTAAATACCACACAGGGTCCTGCCGGAATCTGACATCGTTTGCCGGTGGTGCAACTCTGTGCTCCACTGGTCAGAGAGGTTCCGCAGTTTCGTGGATCCCAACTCGGCAGCGCGGGCGCACACATCAATATCAGAGCCACATACACACAATAAATCCAACGGCATCGCGCGAGCAGAGTTCAACGTCAATAACGTGCTCGACGCGGGAAACAACGAAGCACTGAGTGCTTCTCGGTGCACAACATCAAGAACAGATTGAGGGCTCACCAAAGGTCCAAGAGAAGATGCGTGCAGGGGTTACTTCATCCGAAAAAAGTGATGCAGAAGCCTAGATTGCGAGAGCAATTAGTCGAGGATGCCTCGAATGGTGAAAAGCGGCTGAGAGAGCGGCTGAGTGGAGAGAGAGGCGGGCGCCGAGTGGGAAGCGGAAGAGGCAGAGCAGGGTACCTCCAAGTGAGTGTTGGACGTTT
>QFFD01000616.1:0-31320 GCA_003314615.1 Pholiota microspora
ATTTCCGAGGTCGCTCTGGCCTGTGACTTGAAGCCACAGCGCACCCGACGGGTCGAGCGAGATATTGAGCGCCAGTCAGAGCGAACGTCGCGAGTCACCGCGAAGTTAGTCAGAGTGATAGCTATCTTATGAGATCAAATTGGTGTCGGTGTGGCCATGCGTGATTCTCCGAGGTAAGAGCTGGTCAAGGAGGCGGCCGGTAGCCCCAACCTGCGGGATTCTTTGCCCTGCATGCCTACCGTTTCAACCCAAATTTTAGCCAGCTTACGAAGCGCGCAAGTCGCGCGCAAGCCCAAAATTTGCAGAGAAAAACGCAAGTGAGAGCAGGTGCGAGCAGGTGTGGACGCGTCTGGGCCAGAGCTTTTTCTCACTGTCAATGCAGCTGGCCGAGGCACGCTCCGTAGGTGTCGGGGAGAACATAGAGGGCGGAAGAGGCAACGGAGAGAGCAGTGTGACATAAGGCGGCACGCGGCTTGATAGTCTTGGCAGATGGCGGGTATTTGGAGGACGTGTTGTCAACCTCATTCTCCGCCCTTTTTTTTCTCCCCGCCTTCACCAGCTTTATTCGCGCCCTGTCGCGCGCCCACCCTCGTTTCCCCTCACAATCATGAAATTCAACGCACTCCTTTTGCTTTCGGCTCTTGGCGTCGCTCAAGCTGAACGAATCAATCTGAGGCATGTTGCCAAGAGACAGACTATCGCTGGGGTAAACGGCGCCGCGACGGGCGCCACGACTATTGCTGTCTCTGCAACCACCTCTTCCCCAGCCGCACCTGCTGTGACCCCCAGCACCTCTGCTCCCGCGCCCCCCGTGGCTGCTACTTCCCAAAGCACCACCTCCACTATCGTTGTCCAGCAGACCACCGCCGCGACTCCTGCTGCCCCTACCCCAGTCGCTGCATCTTCATCGGTGTTGCCTGGGGTGGTCCCTACGACCACCCCTGCGGCCGGCCCTCCGCCCTTGGCGTCCGGTACTGGCGTGCCCCCTCTGTCCAGTATCACCCTTGGCATGCCTACGCGCAATCCCTTGCCTGCTGCGACCACTATTGCTGCAGGTGCCACGCCTCCCATTAAGGGCGCCCCAGTCATTCCTTCCCCTGCGCCCAGTGCCTGTATGCATCAACTTCTCCGCGATTTGATCAATAACCTCATTCTGCCATCTTTTTTTAGACGTGTTGGCTTCTTGGCCCCCTCAGGACAAGGTTCCCCCCACTGGTATGTCCTATACGATATGCGGCCATTGAGCATGCTGTTAATCCCAATTTTTAGACTCTGCTGAAGTCAAGGAATGGTTGAAGGAGTTGAACGGCTGGAATATTCCTGATCTGTCGTTGTCTATCAATGGCTCGTGTGCAACATCCCCTGCCCAAGCTGCTGATGCTGCCAACCGTGGATGGTGGACCTGCGGTGGATACACTCGTCCTACAGGTATGCTTTCTTTCCGATACCATTGCCAGCTGAAATTAATCCGTTTCGCATTTAGATATTGTTGCATGCCCTACCAAGTTCGATTGGGGTGTCAGGTATGGCTTTTCGGCATTAAATCTCATTCAATGTGCTAATTTCGCTTTTAGCTTCGATGATGGACCTTCCGGTTATAGTGTGTTATATTCTATTTTGGGTAATCCTACTTTTGTACTGACTATCAATGCTCGCGTTCCTCCCTTTAGCTCAGTGAGTGCAATCTCTAATTTCCTTTGAATGCCCATTAAATATCATACCCAGATACCTCCTGGACTACCTCAAAACAAAGGACATCAGCGCGACTTTCTTCGTTGTCGGCTCTCGCGTCATTGAAAGGCCCCAAATCGTCGTCGAAGAATACATGAGCGGACATGAAATCAGTGTCCACACATGGTCGCACAGTGTATGTCTTTGACGTTGATGAATCAGTGTTCTCTTTTTGACGTGCCATCTCCCCCTCTTTCTAGCCTTTGACCACCTTGACCAACGAACAAATTGTAGCTGAGTTAGGTTGGACTCGTAAAGCCATCAAGACCTTCATTGGTGTCACTCCCATTACTATGCGTCCTCCCTACGGTGACATTGACGATCGTGTCCGTGCTATCTCTATGGCCATGGGTATGATCCCCATCATGTGGACCAGGTCTCCCACCGGCGAGCAGTTCGATACCAATGGTGCTTAAGGTCTTAATATTTGTTCTTGGATGTAATGCTGACAGCATGTATCAGATTGGAAAGTCGCCGCTGGACAGGTCGCTGGCCCTGACTCCTTCAACTCTTTCGAGCAGATCCTGGGTAACGCTTCCCAAATCAACACAGGGTAAGTCGTCGCTGTCGCTGCGTTGCTTGTTATATGCGTGTATTGATTGTCTGCGCGTAGTTTCATCGTCTTGCAGCACGATCTTTTCGAGATCACTGTGGATCTCGCAGTTGGCTACACTCTTGATGCCGCTGCTTCTCATCAACCTGCCTTCAACCTGAAGTCTATTGGCGAATGTCAAGGATTCCCCGAGGGAAACCTCTACTTGGAGACAAACGCCAACAAGACTTTCCCCTTCAGCAACAGTACTAGTGTCGATGTCACGGGTGACGGCACTGTAGACACAACATCAGGCTCCTCAAGCAATTCGACCGGAGACGGCACCACCAGTGCTGCGTTCAACAAGGCCGTCCCCTTCGTCGCATCGATGGGTTTCGGTCTCGCTGCACTTGGTCTCCTGCTCTGATCTACCTAGATCAGTTCTTTATGCTTCTGCCTTATGTTACGATTCCACCTTTCGACATAGTATTTATCACGAATAGCGACGCTGTCTGAAGCTGATGGGGAGGATGTATAATTCCCCGTGTTGGACTTTTCTTTCTCTCCCTTCTCTCTTTATTATATCAAGGTAAGGTAATGGGTTGCCCTTTCAGTGGCTTGTTTGCCAGATCCTCTGTGTCTACTATACATATGACGCTTCCGTTCCTGAGGGAGCGGATACTATTATGATAGCTGGATAATTCGCCCTATCTACATGGATTTCGATGGACAATGAACACATACTATTGGTAGTAGCATAATTAGAGTCTTGTTAATAGTTGCATTAGACGTACTTCGTAAGCATCGCACAAGGATGCTTTGGAGTTTTAACAAGAGTTTTGCTGCATGCTTTTTGTCTACGAGAGATCGTGAATTTTCTGAGACTTTGAAATATTTGCTTCTGCAAATTTGAGTTACATAGCCTTGTGGAGAGGCGCCGAAGGTCGCTGAGTACCAAGTGAAGTCTGCATGACGGACCCGCTGCTCTTGCGACTCCGAGTGCCACAGCCGGTCAGAAAACACCGCATGTTGGCGTCAGTATACGCATTTTCCATTTAAGGATGAAAACGGACAAGTGAACATCCAAAAACGGCGACCTAAAAATGATGCAGGCGCCCGATGCTGTTTTGGTCCTAGTCCGCGTCGTTTTTGGCGCCCATCCGTGCCTTCCTCTTGCTATTTACTAGAGATCTCTTTGTCCCATCCCTCCTTCGAGTTGTCGATGTAGGAAATCTAGTCTCTCGCCGCTACTCAGGCAAATCCCGTTGCTTCGTTGATCAGGCTCTCAGGGTTCTTGGCGCTGGAATTTGTGATGCCGTGCCAAACTTGCAAAGGCCGTGCCCAGGCAGCCAAGCTAACCACCACAAATATTGGTTGCATTTTATGGTTGTTGGCGTATTACATATTCTCTAACTCGACCTTGTATTCTGTTGTCTGGTTTCTTGCCTTGCCGTTTCTTCTCGTGAATCATGAAGCTCACTACATCGACGCTGCTGCTGTCCTCGCTGCAGCTCGTCGCCATCGCCGAGGCGCGTCTGGACACCCCACTGCACGCCCGCCATACCCACGTCAAGAGAGCAGACGCTACGGCAACAAGTATGTTATTCTTTTCTACGAACTTGATACAGCGAGGTTGAAGTTCTGACAACCTGGTTCTGTCTATGTGTTACTCCCAACTCTCGCCCCTAAGCCTCAACACCCGCTCTGGCGACGTACACGACAATACCCCCTCTGTCAGAGATTTCCTCTGGCATGCCCACCAGGGCAATCACCGCGTTTGTCGCCACTCATACCCCAGGAGAGACCCCTCCTATTTCTGGCGCTCCCGTCCTACCATCTGCTCGTAAGTAATTGAGTTTCCAAGTTGTGGGTTAGGCGGGGAAGTTGCTAACATTGCATACAGTGTCGCTTGTAGGGTTTCCTCCAGAGGACAAGATACCCCCCACCGGTATATCTCGGATTGAATCCACTGCGCGTAATGAGATATTCACTCGATGATGTAGATTCGCCTCAAGTGAAAGAATGGATGAAGGAGCTGGAGGGATTCCACATTCCTGATTTTGCCCCAACGAAGGATTCAACATGCGCTGGAGATCCCGCCGCTGCTGCGCAGGCTGCAGAGCGTGGCTGGTGGACTTGTGGCGGGCATACGCGAAGCACTGGTATGTTTTACGGGCCTCTGTGGAGACTATTTGACCTTGACCTACTGTAGATATCGTGTCCTGCCCTACAAAGCTTGATTGGGGTATTAGGTATGCAGATAGTTTCATTTGAGATTGGTGTCCTAACACTCCGAACAAGCTTTGATGATGGACCTGCTCCTCAAAGTATGCTTCTGTGTTACATCTGATTTGTATCTTTCTGATCAATTGACTTTTTCTCAGCGCCGTTAGTTCCTTTCGATTAAAAGGCCCGACGTTCGTACTGAACTGAACTTAGACAACTATTGGAAAAGCTCAAGAAAGAAAAACTCCACGCTACCTTCTTCGTCGTTGGTTCTCGTGTTCTTGAGCGCCCAGGAATGCTCATCGAAGAATATATGAGTGGGCACGAAATTAGCGTGCACACCTGGTCTCATAATGTAAATTCAATCTATCAGTATGGAGCAAACGACGGTTGACATTCTACTCATAGACATTGACCAAATTAACCAACGAGCAAATTGTGGCAGAATTAGGCTGGACTCGCAAAGCTATCAGAGATGCTCTTGGGGTCACCCCCACGACCATGCGACCTCCTCAAGGAGATATCGGTGAGTTGGCTTGACTTGGAAATGAATGTTTTAATGTTGAAGAGAACTATGCGTATAGATGATCGCGTTCGGGCGATTTCCTTGGCAATGGGACTGGTTCCCATCATCTGGACTTCGACACCAGACGGTGGCAAGTTTGATTCGAATGGTATGTTGACCCATGTTCAGAAGAATTGGCATTACAAATAGTTATACAGATTGGAGAGTTGCTGGAGGACTCATCACTGGAACTCAAGCATTTGATATCTTTGAGACGATCCTTACAAACGGCACTACCATTGACACTGGGTGAGCTGAATGTGCCAATATTTCGGAGCTTCAGTCATCTAATCGAACAATAGATTTATTTCTCTTCAACACGATCTTTTTGAGATCACTGTGGATCTCGCAGTTGGTTATACCCTGGACGCGGCCTTGAAGCATTCTCCTAAATACAATGCAAGTTGTCTTACTACCCCATTGCACCATACGCTAATAGTTTCGATCTTAATCCAGTTGCAATCCATCGGTGAATGTCTAAATTATCCTGCAGGCAACTTCTACCGCGAAACTACCCTAAACAAGACATTTCCATACAATAATCTCACCGCCGGAGGCGTTGACATCGATGGAGATGGTACCGTCGATATAGTGTCCACTAAGGCCAGTGGTGCCTCCAAAAGCGCTGGTTTCAGAGTCTCTGTTTCTCTTATGAGCTCTGTTGCATTCATTGGCCTGGCAGGGCTTGGACAACTATAACATTTTCGAGGGGCCGATAAAACTATTCCTACACACCTATGTGCTCAGAGCACTCTTATATATCCATCATTTAATACTTAGTTATTTGAGTAGCAAGAAGTAAAGAGGTATACTAACAGAGATAAGATCAAGTTTTGACCGGAAATAGCCGCCCCTAGTGATCATCTAGTGGAGATGCGCCCTACATATGCGCTATTACGAACAACTTGACTCGCTGGACTGTCTCCCGCATACATTTAGCTATTGACACTTCTGCTTTTCTCTCCCATCATCGCGATGGCTTCCCTCATTACGCTTGTGAGAAACAGTATGCCTCCGCTACCTATTGCCCCTGTGATCAATACTGACCCCCGTTGAAGAGTTTCTAGAGGCGTTGCGATCCGTTAGGCCGCCCTCGGGATGGAAGATTCTCGTCGTCGATGCACACTCACAGGCGCTTTTAGGCGCGGTGCTCAAGCAGTTCGATATCCTCGCCGAACACGTCACCTGTGAGTCGCTCTCCAATCTAGGGGTATCTTTACTCATATCGTCCCCAGTGATAGAATCTATATCGAATTTTCGAGAGCCACAGCCTGACTTCGAGGCCATGTATATGCTCATGCCTACGACGCAGAACGTGGACCGTATAATTACCGATTTCACAAACCGCAAACAATACGCTGCTGCGCATCTGTTCTTCCTCGAGGGTGATTTCATATGGTTATGACTCTGCTTTAGACATGTTCTGATTACTCGCTATGTCGAATCAAGGTCTCCCGGAACACCTCTTTGAACGCTTGACGACATCCCCCTGTGAACCTAATCTGCAAGCTTTGAAAGAGTTATTCTTAAATTTCAATGGTTTGTACATCAATTCTGGAATCTACTAGACGGCTCTCTGAATCCGTCCTCGTAGCCATTGAAGCTCAGGTGTTCTCCCTGCAGGAACCAAGTTATTTCTTCAGCATGTACAGCCCACCCCGAACGGAAGCAGCGTATAAGCTGGCGCGCGTTCGGCTAGAAGAAGATCTACGCTTCACCAGTAAGATGGTATGTTACTTTTGGCAATGAAACTCTCATATTCTTCTCATGCTGTCATTCAAGATTGTCAATGTCTGTGTTTCTCTAAACGAGTTCCCTTACATCCGGTACTACATGCCTTCTACACATCTTCCCCTCGGACCATTGAAACCTGTGGCCCAGAACCGCCCTCCACCGCCGCCTGAAGGATCCAGCCGATGGCGGACGAACCTTGCACGTGGATCGGAAGCACGAGCATATGAATCTGTCGAGACAGATTTTGTGACGAAACTCCTTGCTTTCATGGTCCAAAATAATTTGGAAGAATACAAGAAGAATAATCCTGATTTCGGAGTAGGTGCTTTACCATTTATGGAATACTGATATCTAATAAAGTTATCAGAAAATCGACCCTGCCCGTCCAAGAGCAACACTACTGATAACAGATAGGTCCATGGATCTACAAGCTCCCTTTGTCCACGAATTCACCTACCAAGCCATGGCAAATGACCTACTGCCCATAGAGGATGGGACAAAATACTCGTCAGTGTCTGAACTTGTTTTTGCCTTGACATGAAACTTAACAGGTATCTGGGCAGATATAAATTCCAATCGTCTCTAGGCGCGTATGAGGACAAGACTGCTGTTCTATCAGATGTAGATACTGTATGGACCGCCGTCCGCCATCTACATATGCGGGAAGCTATTGACAAGCTGATGCTCGATTTCAACAAATTTTTGGAAGAAAATGCTGTGTTCAAGGGGTACAGTATATTCTCTGCTACATTCCACACACGTCTTAATATTTGATTACCAATAGCGAAGGTGCTGCCAACCTCAATGATATGAAAGACATGCTCGCCAGTCTTCCACAATATCAAGAACAACGAGAAAAGGTGTGTCGCATTTTATCGCTGAACCTAGTAAACATATTTACCTGTTGTAAAGTTCTCTTTACACCTCAGCATGGCTCAAGACTGTATGGAATTGTTTGAGAAGGCCAAGCTTCCGGATGTGGCATCTGTTGAACAGGTATGAGCCCCATCCGTCGCCTATGATCATTATGTTAAACTGCGGGAATGCGAAGTGTTGTGCAACTGGTTTGACTGCCGAAGGGAAAGTACCAAAAGGCCTCGTAGAAGAGATGGTTCCCCTTCTTGACAGTAGGGAAGTTCTGTAAGTGATAGGACTTCGAGAAAACACAGCTACATAACTTACTCTTTTTGATCAGGAATATGCGCAAAGTCCGAATTATCGCTTTGTATATTCAATATCGCGACGGCGTTCCAGACGAAGATCGACGTCGTTTATACCAACACGCAAGACTAACGCTTGCGGAACAAGACGCCGTCAACGCCCTTGTGCACTTCGGTGTCCGGATTAGCAGAGTACGTATTGCTAATTCTTATAAAAGGTTTTTTTTGGTTGACCTTCTAGCAGGGTCCTACTGACAAAGACACAAAGAAGAAGATAAAGCAGAAGGTGAATCCAGACGAATATGAACTTTCGCGCTTCAAGCCCGCCATTAAAACGGTTATTGAAGTCAGTACATAGCCGTTACTATATATACCTGGCCTACTGACAGAGCTGTACACAGGAGCAAATTGCTGACAAGTTAGAGGTCTCACTCTTCCCGTATGTAAAAGAGGCACCGTCGGCGATGCCCCTTTCACCTCGCTCACCACCGCCACAAACGACATCCCTTCGCAGCCAGAAACCAGCATGGCATAGAGCGCCTAAAGCTAATGCTGTCGCTGACAATCGTCAGCGATTGCTAGTATTTGTGGCTGGTGGAATGACTTATTCAGAGATGAGAGAAACTTATCAGCTATCAAACGCTTTACAGAAGGATATCTATATCGGTGAGTTCACGAATTAAATCTCAACGAATCTATTCTGACAATGCAAATAGGATCAACGCACGTCATCACTCCGAAAGGATTTATCGACGATCTCAAAGTTCTTGATCTTGGAGGTGCAGGATCGAAGGCGTTGCCTAACGGCCTGCGAGATATGCGAGGAGAACCGAAGTCACAGCAAGAATTGTACGATGAAAAGTACTTTGTCAACAATGCGCCGCCCCCGCAACGACAACCCCCACCGTCAAAGAATCTTGCTCCACCCCGTGCAGAGAGAATTGTGCCCATTCAGCCATCGCCAACGAACTCTTACCAAGGTTCTATAACCTCGACGACTCCCTCCGCCAAGGAGGATAAGAAGAAGAAACGTGGGCTTTTCCGCTTTGGTTAAGGGTTGCTTTAGGATATCTGGGATGTAATTATAATAGTTGGACTTGGATGTAATGCAATTGGACATATAAGTATACCGTTGGTCCGTTGGGTTGGATTAAAAGTGTATTGCTTACGAACATCGCCCGTGGCATAGCAAGACGCCGAGAGAGAGAAAGAGACAGATAAGGAGGAAAAGGGTATTGTACATGGATAACAGTGCAAACTATGTTGAATATTCCATCTTGGCTGCAGAAAAAAAAAGCACGTTAGTCAGAAGATTTGATAGGAATTCATGGGTAAACTGACTCTCGTGCTTCTTGGCTTCTCCAACCTTGCGAGCAGCTTTCGTAAGATCCTCTTGGTTGACATATTCTCGGTCATCTCTTATGGCAAACATCCCAGCCTCAGTCACAACATTACGCAAATCGGCACCGTTGAATCCATCAGACAACTGTGTGTACAGATAGGTTAACGAGAGAAAAAGGAGGGAAATGTTATGCTAACCTTGACAACAGCCTCGTAATCAATGTCACCGCCTTTATTGACAGGAGCGGCATGGATTTTGAGAATTTCCAGTCGCGCTTGTTCATTTGGTAGAGGAACTTCGATTTTACGGTCAAGACGGCCGGGACGAAGAAGAGCGGGGTCAAGTGTATCGGGACGATTCGTAGCCATGATGAGTTTGGTTCTGCCTAGAGAATCGAATCCATCCATTTGATTCAACAGCTAATCAATGAGATGAACGTCAGTAATATGAGCCATAATGAATTAAGGTAGCTTCCCACCTCCATCAAAGTACGTTGAATTTCACGATCAGCACTGGTTCCTTCAGAGAAACGACGACCACCGATAGCATCAATTTCATCCATGAAGATAACACAGGGTTCATGGTCTCGAGCGTATCCGAACATTTCTCGCACCACTCGGGCACTCTCTCCAATATATTTGTCAACAATGGCTGACGAAACGACCTTCAAGAAATTGGTTTGCAATGTTGCTGCTACTGCACGCGCCAACAGCGTTTTACCGGTACCAGGAGGACCGTAAAGGAGGACGCCCTTCGGTGGTTTGATTCCAACACGGACGAAGAGCTCGGGATTCATCAAGGGGAGTTCGATGATCTGAACAAGATCAGCATAGTGATTCGAATATGATTTGACACTGACATACCTCTCTTAGCTCTCGGACTTGCTCACCCAGACCTCCAATTCCAGCAAATGATGCCCCTCCAGGGTCTTCGAGACTCATCTTGTACACCAGAGGATCTACTTCACGAGGGAGGATTCGCATAATCGTCAGTGTCGTCATGTCAAGGGAAACACGCGTTCCGGTCTTTAGCTTCGCCACCGGAAGAGTCGGTCGATAAGAAACAACATAGCGAGGCCCTGAAGATGCTTTCACAATGACTAGAGATAGACCATTTAGTAGAATCAATATTCGGATCTGTATGGGTTGAATTGCACGCACACCGATCAGAGTCAAGCTGCTTCATGACCTCTCCAATAATCTGGCCAACCGACTGAACTGCCTTGATATCGTCTTCCGTCTTTTCGTACGCTTTCTCCAAGTCTTTAATTGAGAACCTGACTGATAAGAACGTAAAATTAGCCATAAGAATTTGAGAACCTCGAAGACACCAACGGTTTTTCAAACTTTCGCTGCTTGCTTCATGACTGCGTAGTTTCTGGGGTGGTGTCAGCTAGGAAAGAAAATTCTATGTGATGGCGTACCTCTCTGTAAGTTTTCAGAGCGTCCTTCTTTCGTTGGTCAATGGTCCCTGAGGATGATGAAGGCTGAATGTCCATGGTGAAATGAGAGAAGTAGTTGAGTGTTATTGGGACGCGTAAGTGCCATCTGACGCGTTCTCACTTGCCAAAACGAGTCGTCGCTTTAGTAATCTGGATATACATTATTAGCTGAACTTAAATTTCATCGGCCTGATGGTCTAGTAGTATGATTCCTTGTTAGGGTGTCGCGGCAATCGAGGAGGTCCCGGGTTCAATTCCCGGTCAGGCCCTAGACATGTTTTTGTTGCGGATAATTCTGCGTCAAGAATTAACGTACAGTATATATACTATTAGTCTATGCCTCCCTTTTTCCCCTAAAAAATTTTGGGCTTGTCATAAAACTCATTGTCCCAAGCTCCACTTGAGGACTGAGTGCGGCAGAACAAAGGTTCGCTTATCCGAGGCATTTCCGTCAAAGTACACATGCATTCATTGCAGAAAAGAGTAAAGGTCTTAATACAACAGTGTTACCCATACAGGTACTCTCCATAATGCAATCTCTCCCAGGCATTGGACATCGACCGTTAAGAGTCAAAAGAACCACAAGGAGCAGGACTATGCAAGATGAAAGAGGGCAAAAGCAGTGAAGAGGATGAAATAATTGAGTTGTACATCGGATGGAAGGTGGTGGATAGCGTTGAATGAAGAGGGTAACAGGATGGTATGGTATAGTATGATATGGAATGACTGTTGTAGGTATATGGCGACGCTTCTGTAGTAGTACATTCATGAGGTAAGATCGTGAAGGGGTATGATAGGTATAAAATGTAGAACAGTGCGAAAGAAAGCATAGGCGACATATATAGGGATAAGAGATAGGAAACAAAGGAATGGTGATATGGATTCGAAAGACGGATGAAAGCGAAGATAAAATAGCGGAACTAAGACGATGAAACAGGACCGAGGCGCGAAGGGGGAGAGTGCGTCGGGTAAAATTTTTGTGGGTAAATTTGTCGGGAACAACCAAAGGTCGTATCATCAGTTTTAGGTTTCTTGCTTGTCGTTCAAACCATGTGCGATGGTCGGGACTCATCAGGCGGTGGCGGTAATGAATCATCTAGCAAGTCAATGGGAGAGGTAAAGTTTATCAGCTAGAAGGGGAGAGTATTGAGTGATCAAAAAGATTTCCGACAGTTGATCTGCTCACATATGGATGTAGTTGAGATGGTATGCTATCGCGGTCACGATTGCTGGACCTGTGCCTTGTTTGTCCTGGAGTATGCGCATTGTCTGATGTCACCTTGCTCGCGGTGCTCGTGGCAGCTGGGGCGGTCGAAATCACGACGCCTTCATTATTATAAACGAATGGCGCGTCAGTGTGAGGCCGTCGCCTCATTGCAGCTGAAGACGAGGAGGGCATAAGCTCCATCTGTCCATGGACAGTATTCGGAGAGGGAAATTCATCTGGCCGCTCCCATACCGTATCGTCAGAGCGTCCTCCAGAATTTGCACGTGATGGTGTGCCAGGTGGAGCATCTTGTTTGGAAGAGAAAGACTTCCGGTGGAAGGGCTGCGCTGGTGAAGGAGTCAGACCAAAGCTCTCTGCGTCGGATTCATATCCAGGAGACCCAGGAGACATCTCCCCCTCACTTTCGCCCGAACGACGAGGTCGTGCAGGATCGGAGTTCACAGCGTACACAGCATGTTCTGGTGACATGTCAGGCGCTTCATTCGAATAATGAATGGCGTCCATCGGCATCTCCGTCTCCGCTGGTACATCTGTGGTATAGTATATCCGTTTAGGAGATGTGAATTCTGACTCAGGGACGAAGTAGTTTTGAGACGGTGAAACTATGACGGTGGGAGCTTTGTGAATGTTGGGCGGAGGAGTAGCGAGTTTTGCTCCGTATCCTGACTCTTGGATTATTGAACGAGGGAAGAAAATCTGACGAACGCAGTATGAGCACAGAACCGCTTCAAGCGGACGATGGGAAATGAAAACACGAACGAAAAGGGTGATTGCGGAAGAGATAAAGCATCCAATACCTCCCATCATCAAGAGAAAATCTAATGATTCTGAAGTCTTAGCATTGAGTCAATAGTAGGGTAGCGTGACACATACCCACAGCAAATCTAACCGCGGTATTGATACCAAGTCAATCATGGGTTAGCACAAAATTTCTGAATAGACCACTCACGGATTTCCAATGATCGGATATGGACCACTCAGAGCGTCAATGCCAATCATGAGCAGTGGGACCGTGAAAAGAAAGCGGAACATAACGCGTATACGCTAGAAACGTGCGATAGGCGGTCAACGTTTTTAAGACCGATGAATGGCAATAAACGGAGTTTACTCACATTTAATTGGTAGAATGTCGCTAGCCTAACCACAACATCAGGCTCGGCACCACCGTCTTTGACGTAGAGAATGAACCCAGGGAAGCGCGCCAGAACGTAGAGAAAGAACACTGTCGTTGTCGTGCCCGCGGAGGATCCTGCGAGAAATATCCATGCTTGCACCTATATCATGATGTGGATGGGCAATACGGGCAATGAGGGGAGACCATCATCAAGATATGTTCAGAAAATAGCGCACCCGTTCGATGTCTCTCCTGGTGACGAGCGTAACCATAGGCATGCCCAGTACTGCAACCATACTACCTGAATAGAAAATGAGTGGACAGAACGAGAGGAACGTAGCTTGGAATGGAACGCACCTAGATACCAAATCCTGAATTCCCAACTCTCGAACCATTCACGCTTTCCTGGGCCTTGATGTAGAAGGAACAGCCAAAATGCCAATTCTATCCAATATGAATTAACCGTTCATCGACTTCAGAGACAATTTGGTCAACACACCTTCTAAGTGTGTCACTCTAACAAGGTATCGAGGCGTCAGATCAGTCCGCAGTCTCCGAGTGGAAGAAGACGCACAACTCCAAAGACCAACCGATGCTGAGCACAAAGTAGAGAGGGAGCAGCCAGTGCCTGTCAGGAAGCGCCCAGGCGCTTAATGGGCGAGGAGTAACTGCTGTTCATTAAATTCGAGTTTAAATTCAATTTTCCATAGACTTACTTGTGCCATCCTCAAGTACGATGTATCCTGCAATGAGTGATTAAAGGGGCGATTATCAAAATAAATTTCTCGCATGCATACCTGCTTTAAACTTGAATACTGTCATCGCAACGCCGAATACGACGAGAAGGGGAAGAGTTCCTATATACGAATATCTAATAGGTTGCACATGAATCAGTGTGAATGCAGCATGCGGGTCATTAGGACCTCATGCTTCGAAGTAACATACGTCATAACACGCTTGAAGGCGCCTGGCTGCCTTCCTGAATCCCATTTCAAACAGGCAAACCGATCATACGCCCAAAGGTGGAGGAGTAAAAAAGTAAAGAACTGCGGAGCGGACAATGAGTAAACGGGTTGGCCAGGACGAGTTGATGTCGATCAAGAATGTCACACTGGATCCTAGGACTCACGATAGAGGCAAGGATAGCCCAGAGCAGGTAGGCCGTTGGTGAACCGTTGCTCATAAAGAACGCAGATGATGCCGACGTTGACGCGCGGCGAAAGGGAGTGCGAAAGCCAGTCTGGTAGGGGGAAGAGAACAGATAATTGAGAGTACACCTCGGCCGTTGCCACCATCAAACCACTCTAATACCCCTAATTGCTTCGCAGACTAGTTATAGACATCTTTTCATCAAAACATCGCATCTGCAATCATATTACACCGTAAATAAGTACAATCGTAAGCTAACGTAACTTTGAGATATCTATAAGTCGTAAATACTCATCAAGAGCACCGAAAGTTATACAGCTATATACAAGTGGTATCGTGCTATCACACTACAGAGCATCACACAAGTTCAACGAAACATGCCACAGCAAACCGAAAGCAAAGATTGAAAATAAAGATGCGCACAAAGAGTTTATAGCCATCCATCTAGTTGATATCACGTTTGAAGTAGGTAGGCTCTGCATGAGCGATAAAAGTTTTCCATGCAGCGCGCGTAGCGGACGGGAAGAGGAACGTAGAAGGGGTAGCACCAGCATCACCGTTTCCGAAAAATATTGGGTCCGGTCCAGGGATCATACCTGATAAAGATAGGTCCTCGCCGCCAACGACAGAGACTGCGCCAGTTCTACTTGTCGTTAACGACCCAGTCGGATTCTTTCCGAGGACGAATTCGCGCATGAACGTGAATGCCTGGATATACAGAACCACGAGAGTTAGCAACAGTATTCCGACTATTTGAGATAGCTCTTACCGATATCGGTGCATCCTGTCCGACTAAATGGCCCGCGTTGAGGAAGAGCACATATTGCCAACCTCGTTCCTGATGAACTACTCCCGCTACTTTCCCAGCATCGTTCTTCCAAGGAGTTGAGGGTTTGCGCGTAAATCCTTGGATGCCCCCGAAAGTAGTATTCTGGATCGCGACTGATGGAAGGAAAGAAGGTTAACAAATTACTATCGCGGAGCTTTATGCCCTTACCCTCCGTGCCCCGATGGGGAATAAGGGCGTCATCATTCCCAGAGAAGAGCATGATACCAACTCCTTTTTTTGTTGCATTTGCAGCGAGGTCGTTGAAGATATTGATAGACCTAAAGACAATCTCTGTCAATATACGAATCATGGAAGGGCTTCAAAAAAACATACATGGGACCTTCAAGAAAATGACGAAAAAGACAGCAACTGAAATCTGCATCTGCCAAAACATTCATAGAAAAAACAAGACGTACTGCCATCATCAGGATCTTATTTCAAAAGATTAGAAGGGGGTTCATTCCGACCAGAAAAGAAGGCTCACCAGCTCCGAAGGGAAAGTCAAATTGCATCTCCCAGTCTTTCACCGTTGGCGCATGGAAGGCGGCTCGAACAACAGGATCTGGTAGATATTGTAAATTCAAGAATACAAGGAAATAAAGACAAAACTTGCCATTCATGAAGACGCTCGCATCTCTTGTCACCTTAGGATTCAATGCATCCGGAATGTCATAGACCTATGGGCAGAGGGTTATAGTAATGAAAGATAGCAAAAAATAAGTCGACCCACATTAAACGAGAAGCCAGGCTCATCAGTCAGACCTGTTATCAAGTTAGAATCGGGGTCATAGATATGCTTTTGAGGATATACATACTCCATGGGAATGTGTAGTTGAGGGCATAGTCGATGAACATATCCAATAAGAAGCAACCGTACTGAAAAAAATGAAAGATGAGTGAGATATGCAGCAACAGTGAGGCCATTCTCACCCATGGATCAATGGTACCGTTGGTTCGTAAAGAAAGATCGCGTTTCCATATCTGCCTTTCATATTCCCGATCCTCACGTTTCCTCAGCGATGTCGAAGAAGATTCTTCGGCAAGGCGGCGAGTAAGCTCTGTTTTGAAGGACTTGTGCCTTAGTTTTTGCGCCCATGGGATGAAACGTTGAGTAGGGAATGTAAAGTTCACGTCCGGGATCGTTCCATGCTGAGGATAAGTGAGCGTGATGTTGAAACCGCACAGGTCGGTCCTGTGAATCATAATTGAGACCACACTTTGAGTTCTTTCACCGTTCGACTCACTGCTCCTTGAAGTAATTATAAACATCTTGGTCGTAGCCGATGATTTGGGGATACGTGGTGAGCACACTCAACTGCGAAAGTGTTAGGTTCATTGAGGACCAGGTCTAGATATTGTGGGCATACTGCAGGTAGAAGCTCAAAGATCTGCTCCGAGGAATAAGTTCCATCCCCCATTGATATTTTAGCCACTTTCACGGGAGGATTTGGCATGTCAAAGTAAGCTTTCAATATGTAAGGCTGCCAAAATATCAATAAATCAATGGAAATAAGACAAATAGTGGCGTACAATGTATTGTCCAGCATAACTCTCTCCCGTAATGTGAAGTGGACGAGTGGCAAGGCTGGGAAAAATCTTGACGAGATTGCTCAAGAAACCCATCTGAATCTCATTTAGAATATGCAGAAAGACAGACGAGAGTCACTCACAAAATCTTTCCCAATTTGATCTTCATCGGGAGCTACACAAGGAGACCAGTCAGTACCAAACCGGTAGTATGTCTGTCAGGCAGCGTACCATAACCGGCTGCGTCGGCGGTAGCATAACCCACACCACTGCAAATCGAAACGGTGAGACTTCGCATTGTAAATTATGTCAAATACATACACTGGTTGATCAATCCAAAAGTAGTCTGCTAGCTTATTCCAACTGTATTGATTCGGTTTTGCGGAGTAATCGCTCTGGAGTTGAATTGGTCCATTCTATTTTGCGTCAGCGAGAACAATTTACGCGTAAATTGGGGAATATGTACCTCAAAAAATAGACCGTACATACTCGAGGATCCAGGACTGTTGGCATCGTCATTTAACGCGTCGGTCAAGATACAATTCTTTGAGGAAAAACATACCCCCCATTGAGCCATATTCCCCATGGCTCAGGTAAATTAGCTGGACTGAGTGGCGCAGTCAAAGAGCCCTTCGATTTCTCAAATCCAACAAAAAATAGCGTATTATTTGGATGGCCTTCGCGTTGTACTGGAAGATTTCCAGCGAAGCTCCCTTCGAGATTCCAAGTAACATTAGGTAGCTTGCTGTCCACTTGGAAGTCTGAGAGGAAATCAGTACGGAAAGAAGGTTTGAACGTGTCGGACACGTACAGCTTTGCCATTTTGGACTGTAATCGCCCAACGGTTGACCAGGATAAGTGTGAGGCCAGGTACTGGGAAGATCAGTCGGGTCTTGAGAGGCGACGAAAGGTGTGCAGAAAAGCACAGCGAGAGCACAAAAGCAAGCAAGTCGAATGCCGGACATCTTGAACAGCCAATTTGGGGACCGTATAGGGAAGAGCTCGCCCTGCGTCAGCCGCTGAATGTGTCGGTAGCTGAGCAGTAAGTTTCAGGACGCGATCTTTATATATGGAATAAATGGGTGCAGATGCCGGGATCACTGCCACATGGGCCTGCCCTGGATGCCCTGAGGACAATTGGTAAATGCAGAATATTTTTGGCAGCAGAACTTCGGGGAAGCTGCGCGCCTCCGTTCATGATGTAGAGGTAGGACACGCTTGATGAAGTGAAACAACGCAGACTACTTACTACGCTTATTGTCAGTTATTGTCTAGTCCAGAGGGTGCCGCTGTCGTACTGACATGATCCGCGTAGGAATGTCGGCGGTAAAGGGAGGGATGACTGACATCAGATTCGCACAAGAACAGAACAAGACAATTACTGCAGCTTCGCTTAACCCATCCTCATGATAGCAATCCCAAATCAAGACACAACTCACACCCGGCAATTTGCGGTCCGCTTGCTAAACGGGTTTGTCCTTCCAGCAGCACATCCTTCACCTCTTAATTGCTGATAACGCGGACGCCTCGACCTCAGCAAAGTACCTGGCTTCCTACATATCTATTGTTCAGATTTGTGCCTCTCAGTATGTTAATCAGAAGTTTGCGCCGAAATACGATGCGATATGACCTATGTTTTGTGCGAATGATTAGGTTGTGAAGATGGGCCATCTGATAACTTTGGCTACGTATGGATCCCATTCCCTACTCGAAAGCATCCGCTAAACTTACTTATGACACAGTTGGTCAATATACCGTCTCTCTATGCCAGAGCAACGTTGACCTTTGCTACAGTTCGCTGAATCAATGGGCGCTTGATTTCCAAGTTGGTCTACTGACTCATATCAGGCTGAATTATTGAAATAACATTCGAAAGGGCAACTACGAACGTATCGTTGAAAGCATTGAAGTTGCCAAAAGTCGCGGTGCAACACTGCGCGTGGGTCCTGAACTCGAAATCCCGTGAATTATAGAGTTGTCTACCTTGATTTATATCCATCCTCACTCATTCACGAATAGAGGTTATGGGTGTCTAGATCACTTTCTCGAAGGTGTGTCTGTTTAAGCAAATATCTGCTCACACAATTCGCTAAGAATCTATCATAGGTGACACAGTCTTGCATTCATGGGAAGTACTCGCAAAGATTTTAGCGTCGGATTTGACGATGGATATTGTCTGCGACATCGGAATGTACGTGCATTAGTACGCGTTATTCAACCCATACTGATTCTGAACCAGGCCTGTTGTGCACAAGAATGTAATCTATAACTGTCGGATTATCATTCACTCCAGAAAAATCCTGCTCATTCGACCCAAAATGTGGATGGCCAACGATGGTAATTATCGCGAATTACGATTTTTCACACCTTGGCAAAAGCATCGCCAGTGGGAGGATCATTACTTGCCTCGAATCATCCAGGCTGTCACTAAACAAGTCAGTCTTTGTATGAGTATATCATGTCTGAACTTTCCGACTTCGTATGCTGTATAGGTCAAGGTTCCGTTTGGAGACGCAGTGGTCAGCACGCTTGATACCTGTATCGGTGTTGAACTGTGCGAAGAATTGTTTACGCCAGCCAGGTATGTATTATGTCCCCCTAATTATCAGAATACTGAATATCTACTTGCTTTCCTAGCCCGCATATATTGATGGGTCTCGATGGTGTAGAAATTTTTACCAACTCCAGTGGTAGCCACCATGAGCTTCGCAAACTCTATCGACGCGTCGAATTAATCAAAGAAGCAACCCTCAAAGTATGTAGTCTGCCCACTCCTCTTAGACGTCGAATGTCAACTATGTATTCAGCTTGGAGGAATTTATCTATACGCTAATCAACAAGGATGCGACGGAGATCGCCTCTACTACGATGGCTGCGCTATGATTGCGGTCAACGGCAGAATCGTTTCTCAAGGATCCCAATTTTCGCTGAATGACGTCGAAGTTGTGACAGCAACTATTGATATCGAAGACGTCCGGGCACATCGTGCGGTTTCCAGTAGGAGCATGCAAGCAGCTGGCTCCGAGAAATACCACAGGGTCGAAGTCGATTTTGCCTTGACAGGCGGGAAATTCGAAGAACTCAGCGAAGAAGACATGGTTGGAATCGTCGGGACTAAGTCAATCCCTGTCCGGTATCATACCCCCGAGGAAGAAATTGCGTACGCGAAATTATTTATCACATATAGGGCAGATGCACTAATGCCTGAGATATAGTCTAGGTCCTGCTTGTTGGCTATGGGATTATTTACGACGGTCCCGGACCCAAGGATATTTCATTCCATTGAGTGGAGGCATCGACAGCTGTGCAACCTCTGTCATTGTATACTCCATGTGCCGTCTAGTGGCACAGGCAGCTGCGAGAGGCGGTAAGAGTTTTCGGTGCTTAATTTTGGTACCCACTAATTTTACGAACAGACGCGCAGGTGATTGCCGATGCAAGACGTATCGCAGGCGAACCTGAAGATTCAGATTACACACCAACTGACCCCAGAGAATTCTCCAACAGGGTGTTCCATACGTGTTATATGGGTACCGAAAACTCCAGCGTTGAAACTCGCAGAAGGGCCAAGCAGTTAGCAGAGGCCATTGGAAGGTGGGCTCACCTCTTTTCATGGTCGAGTCGGTACTGACGAAAGCCCCAAGCTATCACACAGACCTGAATATGGATTCGATCGTGACCGCCGTCCGAAATTTATTCGGCTTTGTTACAGGCGTTCGCCCCCAATTCCGTTCTCATGGAGGCACCAACGCCGAGAATCTTGCTTTGCAAAATATTCAGGTAAAACATATGGATGTGCAGCTATAACGAATCTAACAGATCTAGAATAACAGGCAAGATTGCGAATGGTGCTTGCATATATGTTTGCTCAGCTTCTTCCTTGGGTTCGAGGCCGCAATGGAGGTCTTCTAGTGCTCGGAAGCGCCAACGTTGATGAGAGGTTTGTTTTTTCCTTGTCCGTTGGGATTGACAAGATTCACGATGAACATGAATTGACAGTCTTCGAGGATATCTTACTAAGTATGATTGTTCGTCTGGTATGCCATTCTTGCCTAAATAGTTGTATCTTGAACTGATAAAATTTCAGCTGATATTAACCCTATCGGTGGTATCAGTAAAACGGATCTCAAGAAATTCATTGCGTACGCTGAAAGCGCCTTTGACCTTCCCATATTGCGAAGGTATGAATTCTTTGACTATATTGGTATCAATTTACCAATTTTGCATCCAGCTTTTTGGATGCTGTCCCAACTGCTGAGTTAGAACCAATTACTGAGACTTACGTTCAATCGGATGAGGTACACCATTCTCATGCTGATATCGTAGAGTTTGGCTTAACTCTTTTTGCAGGCCGACATGGGAATGACCTACGACGAATTATCTGTCTTCGGTCGACTTCGCAAGATTGAGAAATGCGGCCCGTACAGCACCTTCACCAAACTTGTCCATGAATGGGGATCTTTCTTGTCTCCTCTTCAGGTCTGTGTTTACCATCTTCGACTATTGTGACATTCTGAAGGAGAAAATAGATCGCGGAGAAAGTGAAATTATTCTTCTTCGAGCACGCCAGGAATAGGCACAAGATGACAACACTGACACCTGCATACCATGCTGTAGGATCTTTCGTTTTGTGCTCTATTGTGCTGCGCTGAATAAATTATGGCAGGAATCCTATAGTCCCGATGACAACAGTAAGTTTATTGTGAGCAGAGAATAACTAGTGCCAATTTTGTGTGATAGGATTCGACTTGCGCCCATTCCTCTATCCTTCGCGCTTCCCTTGGCAATTCAAGAAGATAGACGCTGTTGCAGCCGCTCTCCCAGATCGCTCTAACCAGGGCACAATTGACAAGACGAAAACTGATTGATTAAGTATTTACAGAGAGCAATAATTCAACGACGTAGATGCAGGATGTGGATATGGTAAGGGAACTCCGTGGTATAGATATACAGATGGAACAGATGCAAGAAAAAGAAACAAGAGAACTATGATGTATTATTCGTTATGTCCGAAGGAATCTAGCGAACGCGTTTTGTACGTTGACCTTCTTCATGATGGTTGGCTCCGCAGCTACAATACAATTGAATCAGAGAATGCTAGCATAGAATGAAGTACGAAAAGGCTTACGATCTGTCAATCCTTCGTCTTTCACTTTGCGTTTTATACTGTCCATGATGTCGCTGACGGCGGAGCGATCGAAATCACTTCGTGACTTCATCAAACCCTCCACAAATGCAATATTGGGGCCGTGAACCTTTGCAAATGACCAGAAGGACAGGAAAGCGATATCCTTGGAGGCTTCCAACATAGCAAGAATCATCTCCAAGACCTGGAATCGAGCGTCCATTTCTTCTGGTGGAGCCAAAGTAGTGAAAAAGGCATAGACTTCAGTGATGTCCTCTTTGAAACGTTCGGCTGCTGCAGGCATCTTGAGTTTTGGAGCGTTCGCCAGTGCATTGAGATAGGTGACAAGGAAGGTATCGATAAGGTCTTCAATGAGCAAATCCAGCAGAACTGCATTGAGGTAGCTCTGGTAATCGGTCAAGTAGTCCCGCATCGTCTCTACAATTTGGCGCATGACACCGTCATACCAAGAAGGTTGGAAGAGATTCTTCGTCGCAGGTTTGAGATCATTGAAAATGATTTCGATGAGCGTCTGCATGCATTTCTTGGCGATATCCAGATAACCATCGATGGCATTGTTGATTCGTTCATTGATTGGCCCCTGGTATTTCGACGAGACCAAAGGTTCTATACGAGCTAGCAGAGCTTCGCAGAAACGGGCAGATTTTATCTGGTCATTGGCTAGGGCAATGCAATATTCGACCAAGCCTCCAGTGACCTCCTCTGGTTTTTCTACTTGTTTCTTGAATTCTGCGTCCACGACTTTGGACCACTGCTCCTGTATCCCTCTCATAACACGATTGACTTCACCTACAACACGAGCCAGAATCGCTCCCTGGCCACTCTCTGTCGCCAGGTCAATCTGTTGGTTGACCATTTGGAAAAGAATGACGCCCCCTTGTGTTCCGTAAAGGCCGTCGCTGTCAATTTCTGGTGGTTCCTCGCGCTTGATAAATTCGGAAACTTCTGTTTTCATGAGATTGGCGGACCACTCGTCTAGTTTCTGAATGATGAGTTTTACGTAGTCCTCGATGAGCTCTTGCTCCTTTCCGTCCAGTAACGGTGGTTCCAGTAACTCAGGAGGAACATTGAGTTCTTTCATATTGCCCTTGTATTCCTTCAACCATTCGAATAAGGAAAGAAGGACGCTGGCATCCGTTTTCATAGCTGCTATCTTCTTGACTTGCATGTTGAGGGCTTTGTGATATTCCCGGAGGTATAAGGAGTACACATCGTAATCAGGAGGAAAGCAGGGAACAACATCGCTCTCGACGCGAATAATATCTTGATAGAGCCATGTTATATCTCCCAGAAACTCAGCGGGATTATCTTCACAGCGCTTGTACGCGTCTTGGACCTTTTCATGAATAGATTGAGTGATGGCCTTGATAATCTTCGAACGGTAGTGTTTGAGGACTCGAGCGTCTGCTTGTAGGGATTTGAATTTGAGCGCAGCATCTAGCTTGGCAGCTTTCTTCACGAATCGCATGACAACTGCCTACAGAGAATCATAACAAATGTGAGCGAATATGTGTGTAATTTAACCGAACATACTTTTTCGTCCTCCTTTCCTTCAACTTCAGCTATCTTGAGCATTCGAACAACTACGTCGGCATAGCCTCCACGGATGAGGTTCAGAATATTTGCAGCAAGTTTGAGGATATAATCATCGAACTCAGCGATGAGTTTGTTTAGACGTTCAAACCATCTAGTCAAAGTCGCCTGCGAGCTCGGAGATGCCTTCTTAGCCTGATGCATTGTAGTATTCCTGAACCTCTCCAGCTGGTTGAGTTGAAAATGGATAACCAGAAGGTTAGGCGCTGGACCGATGATATCTCTACTATCTGACGCAAGCATTTGTTCCAGATCGTCCAATTGAGATGCCATATCGAGCAGATTGTTGACCATTTCTTCCGTAGATTCGAAGTTGCGGTGGACCAAGGACACCTATGAGCCTTTGGTATTGTCATATGAGAACAGCATCTTTTCACTTACTCTACTGATCTGGTCTAATGTTGCGACACGAACAGAAGGATCTTCGCATTCTTTCTCGATGGATACCATTTCGTCCTTGATAGCCTGGACATTATCTCGAGTACTCAGAAACTTCCGAAGTCCCAATCTTGTGGCTTGCAACTGCTCCTTGACGCCATTGTTTAGCCTTGAGTCTATAGATGCCTTTTCCTTTTCGAGTTTCTTTCGGAACGCAGATACTTTCACAAGGTCATCGGGCGACTGCAGATATTCGCCAATAGCCTGCGCCGCGGAGACGGGGCCAACAGGAGCTGCCATCAGCAGTCTGGAATGAAAGAGTCAGAAAGAAGGAGGTGTTCAGACTCGAGCGCCCGATGGTGACCATGGTGTTAATTCGGTGAGCATCGCCACTTTTGTCTCTCGGCACGTGTCTATCGTCAAGCTCAATGTCCTTGACCGCGACCTCCACGAAAGCTAGTCGCGCTGGCGTTAATCTTCTTAAACACAGCTTTGTTACCTGCAGAAGAAGATTATACTCAACCGAAACCGTTCCTGAGGCTCTGGAAAGTGATGTCGTCATCGTAGGAGGTGGACCGGCAGGACTCGCTTTGGCGAGTGCGTTGGGTATGTGTTCAACTCATAAATTAATTGAGCATTCTATCAAACATTCATTAGGGTCATCTTCGTATCTACGGAAGAATATTAGCATTACACTGATTGAAGGTGGTGACTTGGGCAAGCTGAAGGCTTGGAACCCAGCACCCGGGACATTCTCCAATCGTGTGGTCTCTCTCACCAACGCATCACAAGCTTTTCTAAGAGGTAGAATGGACTTGCTCCTGATTGACTCATCTCTCACCTCTTCAAAGATATTGGTTCTTGGTCTTATGTCGACGAAGGAAGAACATGTGGGGTTGAGGAAATGCAAGTAAGTAGTACTTGTTAATGGTTCGCAGTTATCCAATATTTGTCCATAGGTATGGGACGGCATATCAGATGCCCGTATAGACTTCTCTGCTGCTGAAATTGGATCCCAATTAGAGCATTCGGAAATGTCTCGTCTAACAGAAAACTTCAATCTGCAACGAGGGTTATTGCGACATCTTGATTCTATTCCCGAAGTCAAACTGCTACAGAAGACGAAAGTCGTTTCCATCACCAACGATACAGAAGACCGAGGAAGTTGGCCAGTAATTCATACTGATAGTAATAAAGCCATCCGCGCTAGGTTGTTGGTAAGGCTGAAGAACTCAGGTTAGTACAAATTACTAATCCTTCCTATAGGTTGGCGCCGATGGATTCAATTCTCCTGTGCGCTCATTTGCCGAAATACCATCGTTTGGCTGGGCATACGACACTCAGGCGATTGTAGCTACCATGAATCATAATCCACGTGGTGCTTTCGAAAGTCCTAATACAACTGCATATCAACGTTTCTTACCAACTGGGCCCATCGCATTTCTCCCTCTTTCCCCCACCACTTCTTCGCTAGTCTGGTCTACTAAACCTCAACTTGCTGCTGCCCTTCTGGCCTGTGATTCGGACGTTCTTGCTAGCATGATCAACGCTGCATTCCGTCTTCCTAACGTTTCGATGAATTTCTTGCAAAAACTAATCCTCGAACGTCATGCAAGTGGAACACCTATTTCGTCAAGTGAAATACGTGAAGAGATTCGCTGGCGTGAGGAAGCACATGCTATAGACCAGAATTCTGCGTATGCCTCTGCTCTGGTCAGATCTAACTCGGTCGGAATACCACCCGCAGATTCCGAGTCCGTTCCTCCTCTGGTCTCCGAAATTCAGGCCAAGTCAGCAGCCTCGTTCCCTTTGCGCTTCAACCATGCAGAGGCCTATATTGGTGAAGGCGCGGGGGCACGTACCGTTCTCGTAGGCGATGCCGCTCATACTGTCCATCCCCTAGCTGGCCAAGGTCTGAACCTTGGTCTGGCCGACGTAGAATGTCTTGCGAAATGTATCGAGAATAGTCTACTTGCTGGTGGCGATATTGGTAAGTATTCTCATAGCCATGAATTATTTCTTATCTGACTATAACTCCCTTTAGGTTCTTATACTGCACTCTTGCCATATACACAAGAGAGATACCTCGCAAACCATACGCTCATGTCAGCCTTCGACAAACTTCACAAACTCTATTCGACCGACAGCCCCCCTATCGTCTGGGCTCGATCAGTCGGTTTAGAGGTTTTGAACGAGTTAGATTCTGTTAAAGCAGGCATTATGATGACAGCAGGCGCTAATGCTACCCAAAAAAAATTCCCCGGGTTTATAGGGTGGAACTTTGCTGGTAGCGCCGTCCAGACGCTAGCATCCACGCTGCACACCGCTGGAATGGCCAAAGGAGCTCTTGAGAATGCAGTAGGATTGGCCCTCCAAAGTATGATGAACAAAGGGCGATAAATTACATGTGTGCAATAATTTATCTATGATTTGCTACGAAAGGCAGTGTGCAGATCCACGTTGTCAATATTTTCCAGAGATCGTGAAAGTGCTATTGCCAGTGAGTCATTCATCGTCAAATAAAAATTGGCTTCGATTTGTCACAATGAAGTGACACCATTCACGTGAAGCGTTTGCCGACGCGATTTGCTTGTCACTCAGTGGCTCGAGAGTCAACTTGAACATGAACCTTACCCTCTTCTTGTGCGCGACTTGAATTCTTACCGCTGATGTAACTCGACTTCGCCTGACGCTGGACTTCAATTCATTCATAAACCTAGCATCAAAAGCTCGAGTTGTGTCAAAATATCCAGTACCAGTAAATTGGGTACTCAGATCTGCTCTTCTGTGCGTTTGTCTCAGTCATATACTACAATGAAACTCACACTAAACTTTGTCTACTTGCTTGAGCTGCAGAATCTCCTCCTTTTCAGATCATCTTAATCTTCCATGTCAAATACATCTACCCCACTGTTGCTTTTATCCTGTAGGATGTCTCACTGACAGCGTACTGTCATTAAAAGTGGCGAAACCATGTGCCAGAGAGTGTAAGTACAATCGGCCGACACTCCTCACATCTACCGGATGCCTGTTCACAGGTGATCAAAATATACTATACCCGTGGACCGTATGACAGGTTCCAGGTTCATCGGAGAAGACAGACATTGGATTTTATTCCATACAATGTGACCTGGGGCGAAGGAAAGATACCAATATCTTCACTTCGCGGCTCTATGGGAACCCGGATAAAATACCGTCTTTTGGTCTCAATCTACGGTGTGGCGACGGGCATTCTGTTGTTAACATACACTTCTTTTCACGTCCAAATATTGAGCTCTCAGAAAAACTTCACGCGTGTATCATTCCAATTGGTTCAATTTATCTTTCGAAGCGACTGGGATAGACCGATGTTAAATGGTGAGCGTTTGCTTCCGATGATGAACCCCACATTGATGATAGACCTCCAGACTGAGCTTGAGTTGTTTGGCTTTCGAAGGCCTTCGTTCAAGTGATGGAATCTACAAGTCAGGAGTACATTGCACCCTTGGCAGCTCGATTCACACCGTAACTCCTTGAAATGCGAAGTTCTAGGACTATACTATCCTCGAGGCTTGATCCATTATGAAAAGTCAATCAAGGACCATCCGCTTTCGCAATCTTGATGGAGCGACCTCCATTTGCTACCTGTGTCTGCGAATGTCAATCTCCTATCGCCTACAGAAACTCTGCGCTCGAGTCTGGTATTCGGTCCATATTCCGGTGAATACTCTATTCTCAACAATCAATGATCAATAGAAGCGCTATGCATTTACAGGATGCTCACTCCAGAGACAGTCGTTTCTGATATGTCGTGGTGTCTTAGTCCGCCTAAGTATTCTTAGACGCTGCTCCGCGGTGGATATTTCGAGTGAATTACTTTTCGTCTACACGGACAACGAGGACGAAGAGAAGTCGGTCAAGCAGGAGATGCCCACGGTATGTACGATTTGTGATCGACTTGTGACTCACAGAGCCATTTTTTGGGCACATTCACACCACGTTGGGAAAGTCAAGCAGCTCGTGTGCAATAGTGCCTCCCTCAGTGGACAAAGAAGCAGCGCACCATCCAAAATGAGGCTGTAACACGCTTGTTAACTACGCACCTGATAGAACGAAGTTAACTTTCAACCTGTTTCACTTTGAGGCGATTCTAGGAAGGCCCGCACTATGAACATGGTCTTCCGCCGCCGCCGCCGGCTAAAGCAAAATGCAGAGAACTTACGCGCCGTATGGCTAGCTTCACGCATACTATCTGGTAACTGCAGCTCCTCTGTAAGTGCTGATTGCTATCACTAGTCTGACTTCCGAGCTCTATGGGCCTTGGAAGCTCACGACTCCGCTTGTGACTACGGCGCCTTCTGATGCTCTAGGATACTGTATTTTAAAGTGACAAAGTGACGCTAGACATCGGGAAGCTTGAGTGCGGGCAGAAATGCTTGCTGCCCGACATCTCGAACAAATACCCAGTGACTTTGAAAGGCTACTATCGAACAATATTCTGAAACGAGCTTCGACAGTTCCCACTCTTCGTTGCTCTAAGCAGCTTCTATGTCCTGCTTACCTCGAGTCTTAAATCCTCGCAATCTGGTCTTCTTACCCGGCAGCGACTTATTGGCTGATCGACACTGCTTCGAATGTCATTGACGTTCGAAATGTCCTTCGGGTCACGTTTTGATACCTGGCTTGATGATCTTTGTGGGATCCATTGAGCACGATGGAGTTCAAAGTTCTCACCACTTTCTAGGTTTAAGGACATTTGAAGATTCTGAGCCTTTCTTTGCGGAGGAGAGGCGGTGTATTCTTCGATGAGCAATTATGCTGATCCCGGTCGCTGACCGCGGTGTATAGGCGGCACCAAAAAATGATCTCCAACACGCGAGCTGGCCGGCGGTTCGATACAACTAAATTGGACATCAGCTACGCATGAAGCCATTCAATCTTGCTTTGAACAAGTTGGTCGCTGACAATCATCTTTCAAGAATATCTTCATCTTCGTACTTACCCGTATTACTAGGAATGACGGCGACATCAATGGCTAAGATTAACGTCTATGATGGACTTGAGACTATTGGCAAACCTCCAAGATTTTCAGTCAATACCGCGGAGGAGGGTATGTTGTCGCCGCGATGGGTATGAAAAATGAGACGAACTCGGAACTGAATGTCAAACATTTTTTCTTGCCCCCCCAACATTGGTTGCTAGCCATTGGTCTCATTGATGCTTGGAACATTAGTGTACCTAGCAAACTGGTTTACTTGCGAGCAGCTTCCACTCTCAACGCCTTTCATCTCTTAATTAACAGCCGAATAGTACCTTGTACTATTACTTACTCTATCCAAAGCTTATCACGAATTCGAATGTAACGGTGCATTCATTGACAACATCCATTAGTAGCGACTTATCAGCGGCTAAGCAGGATACGGACAGAAGACTAATTCATCGACTATGTTTTTAGCCCTTGTGTTGTTCTAAGCTTATGATGAAATTTAAATCTTCCCTGTCCATAAGATTATCAGTCCGCCAGAATACCTGCGTAGTCAGCTTCTATGGTAATCTTAGACTGATCCTTGATATATGGCGGTCAAGAAAACACAAAGGGAGCCCACGAAGCAGATTGACTTCAGCTAGCGAATCCACGAAGCTCTATTTATAGATTAAGATTCATGCCACTCGAATTTAAGCTTTACACGCCGTCCGAGCCTCGAGCCTGCAAAGATCAAAGTCAGGGAGAGAACAAAAGAGTAAAAAACATAGACTAGGTTTCTGTGAAGATGGTGATGATTTTTCTTTGACGTGTTCCAGATACACCGCCAATGTTTGATTTATCGCGCACACCATCAGACTACCGCACCCACGGCGCAGCGAGGCAAGGACTCACAGCCCAAGCCTCATGATCAATACCAGCAGACAAGCGCGCGCATGCGTACAAGCGGGTGCGACCCTAAGCTCTCCGCTGCGCCACAGCATCTCCGCCAGCGTCGCACACAAAACAGGAATACTCCCATATCAAGCCCCGAGACAGACAGGCGGCCGCGTATCAAGCTATGTCCTGATTTTCGCTCAGGCAGGCTCAAACCTCGCTTGGAGGGTGGAAAGTATGTGGGACGTCGTGAGAGCCCTTGAGGTGCTAAATGGCAATGATCATGAGGGATTGGCCTATCTCTAGTCCGAGAGAGCAAGTTAATAACTACATGTCCGGATACAGAGAGGCTTCATTATTGTGTTGACTTTTACTTCTATCATAATCATAACTGTGTACTGATAAGGAACTGAAGGCCGGCATGATGCGGCCATGATACACTTCGGATTTTCGCCCCCACTCGCTTCCGAGAGTGCCTCCGCCGAGGGCGTGTTAATCGCTCCACCCTAGTCTGACACACGCACGCACCCGCACGAAGGGACGAGATACGCGAAGCTGAGCTCTCAGATCTCAGCGCTCAGCGCTCATGTTTTGAATTTTATGTCAATGGGAGAATATACGAACTAATCGACACGCGAAACTCACCCACACGGATAAACAACCTCGAGGCCTCGACTATGCACATGCTCCTCGGACTCCCATTCCCCGCTCATAAGTACATGCGTTTAATCCAGCCTAGCAACTAGCGAACCCATTTTCCCAAGTTATGATCCTGCGCGACACTGGGCGCTGTTCGGCGTCCGTCACTTTCAAAAAGCTCAACGTTCAAGCATGAAAAGCTGTGATTGCCTAATAAGGCAAGTAAGTTCAGCGATTGTTGGCATCGGGCCACCCGTTGACCGTTGACATTGCGACACGAGTGACGGCGCTACAGTCTCTTTCGTTCTTCCGAGGGTGTTGAGAGTATTAACAATGCGAAGCCCTGCTAAATCTTCGGACTATTAGTTTAGTTAGCCGGGAGCTCTACGGCCCACTTGAAAAGATGCGCCACCGGGGGGTGGGTTTAACGCGCGGCGCACCGACTCGGACGCCGGCGGTATACAACTCCTTTTCGACATGGACGGTTAAGCCTTCACGCTAGAGTTGATAGTCCACACAACATAATTTTAGGAATGAACCCGAACCGCAGCCGGCCTGCCTTTTCCAAGTACCCTTGTCTTTGTGGCATTGAAGGCCCGGGTTCCGATTGGGACTAAGTACTGACTACAAATTTATACCACCACTGCAGGACACCCCTCATCATTCATCGAGATCATTAATCATTTCCCCAACGCATGAAAGAAAGGCCTAGGGCTCGAGGGAGTGTATAGTACATATTCAGTAAATCTCGGACTTCAAGTTGCCTACCAACACCCTGCGTACTAGTGAGTGTTCACCATGTACTTGACTACGATTGCGTTTACTATCCCAAGCCTCGACGCGTTCATGGTCCGCGTCGCCCTCTGACCATGATCCATCCATGCCCGTGCTCAACCATCTTCCTTATTATTACTATAATTACTCGCAAGTTATCAGTCGCATGGCATGCGCGGAAGGAAGTATGATAGATTAACTGGCTATTCCAGTCCCTCTCGACGCCGCGTCGCCTCAGTTGCGTCCTTGTTCACAATAATAACAATGCTTCTGTGGTATTCCAAGTTCTCAGCACTAAGCAGACAGCATGCCTGAATTTCTCCCGAAAAGACTCTGCGCCACGTTGACTAGACAATTTATAGCGCGTGCGGGG
>QFFD01000618.1:0-53137 GCA_003314615.1 Pholiota microspora
GCACTCAGAAAGGAAACACACCCCATTTGAACTCATGTTTGGGTACTCACCAAAAGCCCTTCCTACCGCCTTCAAACAAACAAACGCTCCCGAAATAGAAGAAAGGCTCAAAGGACTAGAACAAGACCGACAAGAAGCCCTCACTGCATATGAGTTTGTTAGACAGAAGATGATCGAACAGTCAGAACATGCCTACAAACCACTCAAAGAAGGTCAGCAGGTACTCCTGGACACACGAAACCTCAAGGTACTCTACCTAGCAAGGAAATTCAGACCCAGACAAGAAGGACCTTTTACGATCAAAGAAGTATTAGGGAAAGTCACCTACTGCCTGAACCTCCCACTAAAGTAGAAAAACATGCATAATATATTCCACACCAAACTCCTCTCCCCATATACAGAAACCGAAGCTCATGGACCAAACTTTAAAAGACCTCCCCCAGACATCATTGACGGTGAAGAAAAACACAAAGTAGAAGTGATTGTAAACCACCGGACTGTCGGACCGCAAACCAGAAGATGCTGAGAATACCTAGTATGCTGGAAAGGATATCCCAATTCGGAGAACATATGGCAGTCTTTGTCATCACTCAAGAACACTAGAACCATCCTCGACACGTATCATCAAGAACATGCCTTGCCTTGCCTTGTTCTATAAATGAAAATTACTCTTCCTTTCCCAGCTTATCATGCCAAACACTGAGTACACTAATTTAGAACAATTTGCCAATTTCCTCACCACTATCCCCATCAACCTCGAGCGAAGAGGATCCGAACCAATCATATATATGCCACAGACCACCCCAGCAACCTAAAATTACCCAACACGACCTCACCTGCAGCAGCCATCTTGCTAGAACTGAGCTACCAACACAAGGCCTTCCTATTTAGGCAGAAAGGAAGAGAAGAAGACGCACATGCTTGGGAAAAAGATGCAGACCTTATTACAGGAGACTCCACCTGCTACGACACATTGTAGGCCATGAACCTCTTAGATTCCCTCTGGAAGATAATGGAAAGGTATAAAAAGGAAGGCCTCTGGCTCCTTTACTAGTCAGAAATGAACCACTACTCGAATCTACTACAACAACATGCCTATCTCCTCTACCAACCCAAACGGCCCCCATGCTCAACAACGCCTTGTGGACGCGCTCAACAGTGTAGCCACTGCTAACACCCAAGATGGCACATCCCCCGAATCTTCCCCAGATCCCAATGATTATCACACTACAATTGAACCCACCCTGCTTGAACGAGCCAGAACAGAAGCTATCAGACACAACCATGCCAGCATGTCCATGGGAGGACATTGCCCTCCAAGAATCCCCTCTGCCAACATCACCATCTCCAGCAACAAATCCTCTGCAAACTCCCCACCCCCACCACACATAGAAATTGACCTTACCCCACTGGAACACAGCCACGTAGTCAGGTCCACAGGAGAACCCATCACTCCATGGACCCCCTTTACTCTACGGACCCCTACCACAATCTCTAGCAGTGGATCTAACACCTCCAGCCATTCCGCGCCCACTGTACTTGTCCCCGACTCCCCAGTAAAACCGCTCCCTTCCTTAGGGGATGGAATCGGAGAACTCCTATACCCTTCGGTACCCAAAGGTGATTTCCCCCTTCCCTTCAAAACTTTTGAATGACACATCCGCACTGAAGAAAGAACCAAAGAACTTATCCGCTCCATACAAACCAGGCCTAAAGAAATGGCCAACTACATCAACCTCATAAAGAACAACCTCGTCACGGCCAAACGATTATGCGCCGAAGCAGACATCCTGACTATTTCTGCCCGGAACTGGTATTCCCATCTCAACACCGAACAATTCCGCGAAGCCACCGCCAAATTCTTCAACCAGCCTCTACTGCCCAACCATTGTGGCAGCATTGCAATCTAGCTCCCCTACTTTCTAGTTAGAGCCTGAGAAAGACCCATCACAGTCGAAAAGAAGACTGTGCACTTCAATCCCCTTCCCCTGAAACCACTGGCCCCTCAGCACCCCACACCTGGACTGTCCACTTGCCGCCCTATGCCGGCTCCCTCTGGGAAAGGGAAACAAGTTCCCTGTTACCGCTGCCTTAACTGTGGAGACCCCAGCCACTTCAAAACATACTGCCCTCTCTACTACTGTAGCGTTTGCAGAAAAGCCAAACCCGGTCACTTCCCGAGTGAATGCCCGAAATGTTATGACTACCAGCCAGAGGAGCAGGACCGACACCCTGACAACAATGATTATTATGATGACTACATCTCCGAAGCTGAAAGCAACATATCCGGGGAACCTCATTACTAAAGCCAGGAGTCTTCAATTTTGCAAAGGGGGTAATGTTATGAACACGCACTCTTTTTCCTTTCTTACCACCCTATGTACTATTCTTATCCATGAGTCATTACCTGACTCCCAGATGCTGTGCACCCTTGTTCCCTTTCTACTATATATACTGCGCACCTTGTTCCACTCTAGAACACAGCCCTTGTTCTTTTCCATACCTTGTTACCTTCTTGTACTTATATTCCCATCCTTGTTCTCCTTTTAGTGTATTCTCTAGTATTTAAGACTCGGCCCTAGTATACCTGTTCTTTAGCTAGTTCTTGAGAATCTAACCTCTTCTTACTTTGAACATTGCTTGACCTCAACGACTCTGAGTTTACTCATTTGTTGTGTGTCTCGAAACTCAAACCAAAGTCCAACTATAGACGTCTTCTATAATTATCCCTTCATGTTTGTAACACTGTAGGTCTCTATTGGGTCTCTTAGCTCATTCTCAGCAACCAGAAAGATAAGTTTGTCCTCTGTATCAACTTCAGATGTGATTATATTATTGCCTCTAAATGCCTGGCAAATTGCCTTTATTGCAGAGTGGTTTGTCTTCATGAGAGTAATTTGGTATCAAAGCTGTAGTCAATATTTGCAACTCGGAGTTGCAGCAATGCCACATACGTTTCCGTGAGCACTCCAAGAAAGTACTTTCTGAGTTATTGACATGATGAGCATCCCTAGACAGGTCTCCAATGAACAGTTCATCGCATCATCACGTAGCACTATAGTACCGCAGTCATCCGGCGCCCCGAAGGAGTACTAACACTGTGATGAAAATGTCGTGAGATACCTGGCTCTCAAAATACATTAGTTTGGCCTAATTTATTACAAAAGTGTATTAGTTGTGAAAGGCTAGACACAAAATAGGCACAAATAGATTCTGGACCACTTTATTATCCGGATTGTGACACAGACCTTGCCCATGAGAACAATTCTTATCCGGATTACAACACTAACATTTTGGCCAAAAATCCGTGATTTCTATCTGGATTGATACAAACCTTCGGCAAAATTTTGGAATTTTTATCCGGACTGGGAACTAATCTAGGAGGGATTTTCGGGGGTCCTATAGAGAAGGACTACTGTGAGCTTATATTTAAACATACAATACAGTCATCTACTGGTCCTTGAGATAGAGAAATGTTTAGTGGCTAATATATACTCAAGTATGGAACTTTTCTGGATTTTTATATATATACCTGTACAATTATATGTAGACGATAATATCTCACAATTTGGAGCAAATCGAATTACAACTCAGAGAGATATTATTGAATGATGCAAAATCTGGGCTATTAAGCATAAAACTAGTCCTTGAGACAATGTCACATTTTCCATCAAATCTGTTTCCACACTGTTGGCAGCTTGATCCGAGATCTAATCTAGTCATCTACCTCATTCTCAGCATCTGTCTGTTCACTGTTGGACTCACTCTCATTGTCCTGTGCATCCCCAGAAGCAGGCCTTGGTATAATGCCTTCAATTCCTAATATCTTGGGCTTTGCCCATCAAGGTCTACAATTTTTTTTTCTCACACATTATTTCTCTGTCTTCCATACTGCCATAATAGGTGCAAAGTTCTTTTATTGTTCAAAGTTTCTTGCCTTCTGCGCCATGTTGTTCTTCTTGCAATCAGCAAGTAATATTGCATACTGTTCTCGGGCAGCTTTTCTTTGTGCAGCTGCTGCTGCTTTATCTGCTACTCCCTCCTCAGCCACTACAACTCTTGCATGAAACTCATCTCCATCAAGAAGCTTGGGCATCCCATCCCCAAAAAGTTGATTCCCTCATTTCTGCTTGGCACTCTCTTCCTGTGCCTCCAGCTGCATGCAAGTTTGCTGAAGGTACATTCTTTGTAATACTAATGTCACCTGCATCCTGGTCAAGAAGGATTTTTGTGCCTCTATGCATCCTTGCATCTCATGCAGTGCAGTGTAAAGCTCCTTCTCATGTTGTGTCCTCACTGGCTGGTCTAAAAGTACTTGATAGCAATTCTTTGATGGGGAGAAGGGGTGTGGAAGGTGCAAAGGAAGCTTGTGGGTTGAACAGATGGGCAATGAATTGAGAAGGTATGCCATGGATGTTGATGTGAGGGTAGTAATGGTGTCTTCAACTGCAGAGGACTGGGATTCAGGGAGAATGGGAGGATCTACTTGGGCTCTTTATGGATGAACTCAATGGTGAGGGGATAATCCCTCAGAGCTGAGGGGCTGGGAATTATTGCTGCTAATGGTGCATGAACATTTTTGCTTTTTGACTTCATTCTGAATCATTTGTGACACAATTACAACAGTTTCATCAACAGGCAGTGGGAAAACAGCTAAGGTGGAAGTTTTGAGGCTGGGAGCCATCATTTCAACAGTGATAACATGCAGGTTATAAGGTATGATCCCTGTTTTTTTTCAAATGCAGATATAATATTTGCAGTGGTCAGAGAAAGGACATGTGCCTCAGTATACAGAAGTTACTCTTCATAACTTTTTGTTTGGTTTTCCATTCATACTTGTTGTATATCTTGGTCCAGTGATGCTTTAGGACACTAAAAATGATGACATCAAGTCCCTGGTAGAGGTGTGTAGAATGTGATGGATAACAAAGTACGTGAATCCTGTTCTCACATGTATATTTGATAAATCCATGAGTATAGTAAGAGTTGTGCCCATCCACAAGGAGAAGTTGTCGACGTGTGCCTGCCTTTCTCTTTATTTGTTTGTCAAAGTTCTTGATCCATTCAACACCAATTTCACCATCAGTATATATTGGAATCTGGAATTCCCTGTATGATTACAAACATGATGCAAGTGTGTATGCATGGTATGTTTCCTGTTTATATTATGTGAATTTCATATTTTCCACCCCATGCACTTTTGCCCAGCAAATGTGCTATCTTTTTATTGTCCTTACCTTGTTTTTCTGCATGGAACATATATGAGTTTACACTTAAACTATGTCAGTAGATTTCCAGCACCTTAGTCATTTGTCCCCCAAACAACTGAGGTGAGCTTTGTTACTTTACTTTATATCTATTCACTAAGACTCACAATATACCTATGGCTTATTCTTGTTACTTAGGTACTTATTGAATATAATCGTTTGTCCCCCAAACAACTGAGCTTATTCTTGTTACTTAGCTTACAGGTTATGGGCCCCGAGTGCTATTGCTGAATCCAAAATCATACACTGTTGAACAAACTCTATTGTACTGAATCCAAATCATATCTACCCCTACTTTCCTCTCTGATACCCTTCCCTTGCTGATCCCTAAGCTTGATCCAACTGGCCAGAATTGGGCTATCTTCACCATGTGCTTCCAAGATGCTATTGAAGCCAAGGGCTTCTGGAGTCATTTTGATGGAAGCAAGGAATGCCCAAAGGTTGCAGACAAGAAGAAGCCAACTCATAATAAGCTCACTGCTATTACCAAGTGGAATAAAGATGAGCTGTCGGCGAAGTCCCTCCTTACACAGAAGATTTCCGACTCAATGTTGATGCATATTCATTTGAAGAAGACTGTCCATATGTGCTGGAAAGTGATCAAAAAGGAGTACATGGAGAAGGGTGCTTATGTGCAGACCAACATGTGTGCACAGTTCCTTGAGATGTGGTGCCCGGACAAAGGAAATGTTTGGGAGTTCCTTGACAGCCTGCACATTAAACGTGAGGAGTTATCTTCAATGGGCATTGACATCAACATAACAGATTACCATTCTACTATCCTTTCTTCCCTGCCTACAGTGATTGGCAACTTTGCATCTAATCAAGTTGCCACTACATGTATCCTATCCCCTACTACACAAGTCAATCCCAATGTTTTGATTACCATGATCTCTGAGGAGTTCGAGCAGCAAAAGGCATAGCACCCAATACATGGGAATAGCAAGGGGAGAGATGATAATGATGAGGCCATGTCCATTAGTGGCACATCCAGTTCGTCGAAGGGTAAACAAGGTGGAAAGGACTGGAAGTCAAAGATTACTTGCTGGAATTGTGGCGAGAAAGGACATTTCAAGGACAAGTGCCCCAAACCAGTGAAGGATAGAAATGGAAAGGAGAAGGAGAAGGAGGCAAAATACAAGGCCTCTAAATCCGAATTACACACCTCTTTGCATGCCTCATCTGATGCAAGCTTTGGCTTCATGTGTGGCTTGCAATCTGTCTCTGACTCTGAAGATGGGGATGAAGATATTATTGACAATTTTGCTGATGAAGATAATGGTGGCTGGTTTTCAGAGGTAGTGAGCAATGCTGGAAATTATGCAGATGATGCATAGAGTGATGATGAGGATGGCAAGCCAAAGGTTGAGCTGGAATCTGCTGAAGATGTGCTGAATATCTCTTTGCATGAGCAGGTAGCTGACAATACACCTCACATGGAAATCCTTGACTCCAGGATGACATGCCACATTTCTTCTTATCAGGAAGATTTTGATACACTCCGTGATATACCCACCAAACCCTTGCATGCTGTAAACCAGGGTAGCTTCAATACTATTGGGGTGGGCAAGCTTGTCATTGAAGTGCCAAATAGTATTGAAACTAGCCAGCTTTGCCTCAACAAGGTCCTTTATTCACCTGAGGTCAGCTACACTTTGGTGTCAATTGGACGTCTTGATGACATGGGCTTTACAGCTACATTCAGAGATGGAAAATGTGTTCTGCATGTGCCAGATGGTGAGCGTGTTGGTGTTATTCCAAAGAATAGCAAAGGGCTATATTGTATCGAGCATGAGCCCAATTCTGCCAATGCTGTGGGGGTGAAGATCAGTCTTGATCAACTCTATTGTTGTCTGGGACATATTGCACCTAAAGTTGCTAAGTGCTTGATCTCTAACAAGCTCATTAGTGGTATGCACCCTGAGGAAACACTGTCTGGTGACCCCTTCTTTTGTGAGTTATGCAATCTATTCCAAAGCAATGCGAGGGAGAATATGTAATGGAATTCGGTGGTGAGGTCCACTCTGACCTCTGGGGTCTGGTGCCTGTAGAATCAAAGGGGGGAAAGTATTATTATGTGATGTACATAGATGACAGAATGTGACCCGCCAATATAGATTTTCTGGCAAAGAAATCAAATGTGTTCGAATCCTACAAGCACTACAAGGCATAGTGCAACATACAGATGGGCACTAAAATCAAGTGTCTTCATTCTGACTAAGGCGGCGAGTACAAAGGGTGCAAATTTATCATGCACCTAAAGTCATGCAGTATACATCCAAAGTGTATAGTTCATGACACACCACAGTATAATGGCATTGCTGAGTGCCATAACTGTATTATAGTTGAGTGCATCCATGCACTGTTGCACACAAGCAGCCTACCACGCTTCCTATAGGCTAAGGCAGCACAGCATGTGGTGTAGTTGATGAACTGCACATCCACCAAGGTCATTGTAGGTCAGACACTATATGAAGTAGCATTTAGCAAGAAGCCAGACCTTCAGAACATCTGTGAGTGGGGCGAAAAGATATGGGTGCATATTGAGGGTGGTGATAAATTGGGTGGGTGTATAAAAGAAGGGCGGTGGATAGGTTTGGATGAGTGATCAAAGGGTGCATGGATTTATTGGCTGGACAAAAGGAATGTCATGGTTGAGCGCAACATTTACTATGACCCGACAGGTGCCTCTGCCTCTCATCTCGAGGGGGAGGAGTGGGAATTTATTGAGACAAAGGCAGATGAGCCTCGAAATGTCTCAAATTTAAATATTCCTGCTCAAGAGGCCTCAAGCTCGCCAACTACACCTCCCGCTCCTGTCCCAGTTCCATCTTGCAATGCTGGTGACTCTTACGCATCATCTGAGCCCAGGCCGGCACTTAGACATACATTGTGCATCCCAAAACCAAGCACACTGGCACGTGACATTATAGAAGGCCGCACATTCACCGGAGAGTGCAAACAGCCTACGTGCACCCCCAGACTCCCAAATCCTGTGCCTGTTATTGAAGACAAACCTGAACATAGTATCAAGATAAATGAAGGCAAGGGCGGCAATGATTTTTCAATCCTGGCTGCTGATTTTGTGGAAGAGTATGCAATGTTGGTGGAGATTAGTAAGGCAGAGGCACTTGAACCATGCAACTTGAAAGATGCAAAAGCAAGGCCAGACTGACCACTATGGGAGAAGGCAATTGAGGAGGAATTGAAGGTCCTGAAGGAGTCGGAGACATGGATTTTGGTTACTCCACCAGAGGGTGCCAATATCATTGGGTCAAAGTGGGTGTTTGATGCAAAGAAGGACACTGCTGGAAATATTGTGTGATACAAGGCATGGCTTGTTGCCCAAGGCTTTTCTTAAGTCCCTGGGGTTGACTACTTCAATATGTTTGCTGCAGTTGCATGCCTTTCATTGATTCACACTATTCTTTCTTATAGCACCACTCTGGACATGGAAATGCATCAGATTGACGTAAAGGGTGCATACTTGAATGGAATACTCATCCCAGATGAAATTATCCATATGTGTCAACCTCCTGGTCATGTTACCCATCCTGGACTCGTCTGCCACCTCCTCAAAACAATTTATAGCCTCAAACAGTCCAGGCATTGTTAGTATAAATGCCTAGTTGAAATTCTTGTCAAAATCAAGGGATTCACATGCTGTAAAGTCAATTAGGCCATGTTTTACAAGTGCTCTGCAGATGGAACTGGGCTCACCATTATTATAGTACATGTCGACAACTGCACAATTGTCTCAACAAGCATAGAGAGAATCAAGGAATTTAAGGCAGAATTTTCAAAGCACATTGGAATTTCCAACCTCAGAGAACTCCACTGGCTCCTCGGAATAGAAGTCCGCCAGATATGGGAAGAACACCGCCTTCTTTTGTCACAGCATTCATACATCGAGTCTATTATCTGCCAATATGGGTTTCAAGACTTAAAGCCCATTTCTATTTCCATGGATCCAAATGTACATCTTACCTCTGCTCAGTCTACTTTAACAATGCAAGAATTTGCCTGTATTTGCGATGCACCATATCATAAAGCCATTGATTCTTTGTAGTACATAGTACATGGCATGCACCCAGATATTACATATGCTATCCAGAATGTTTCACGTTTTTCATCAAAGCCTGGCATCAAGCATTGGGATGCTGTAAAGAGAATATTTTGTTACCTAAGGGGCACTTAGGAACTGTGATTGAGTTATGGTGGAGATGGCAAAGAATTGATTGGGTATGCAGATGTGGATGGGAGCATGGCAGAAGACCACCATGCAATCTCAGGGTATGCTTTTATACTCAATGACGGGGCTGTTTCATGGAGCTCAAAGCGCCAGGAGATTGTCTCACTGTCTACCATAGAGTCCGAGTACGTCACAGTGATGCATGCCTCGAAGGAAGTACTTTGGTTGTAGTCTCTCATTTCTGAAATATTTGCAATATCTCTAGATGTGATGACACTCTTCTCGGACAATCAGTCCACTATTGCTCTTACTAAAGACTATCAGTATCATGCATGCTCAAAGCACATTAATGTATGCTACCATTTTTCCACTGGATCATCGAAAATGGATCCTTACATCTCATTTACTGTCCTACTGAGGACATGATTGCAGATACACTTACAAAGGCTCTCCCCTCTCCAAAGGTCAAACATTTTGCCACTGAGCTGGGACTCACAATGGTTTGAGGGGGAGTATTGGAATCTGGGATTCCTTGTATGATTACAAATGTGATGCAAGTGTGTACGTACAGTATGTTTTCTGTTTATGTTATGTGAATTTTATATCTCCCACCCTGTGCACTTTTACCCAGTGAATGCACTATCTGTTTATTGTCCTTACCTTGTTTTCCAGCATGGTTCTTATCATGGAACATGCATGAGTTTACACTTAAACTATGTCAGTAGATTTCCAGCACCTCAGTTGTTTGTCCTCCAAACAACTGAGCTTATTCTTGTTACTTAGCTTACAGTATACCCTTTCTTTGAGTGCCCGATCCTATAAATGTGTGGTAAGTCCAAATATTTTAACAAAAGCAATAGCTTACGAGCAGTTCAACAGATTGTTTTGCTTCCAGCTCAATTGAAATGCTTCACCTTTGAAGATCACTGCAGGAGCAAGAGATGTTCCATTAGCACAAATGGTAACAATGATGGTGATATTCTCCCTATTTCTACTTTGTTGCTGCTGCTAAACCTTTGCATCTGTAGGGCAAAAGACTCTCTCACACCCGCTGATCATTTGCTGGATGCTGGTTTCATTAACACCATAGATTAAATCAGGCATAATTGTGTCTTTACCCCCAAAGCATACATCCTTTGATAATGCAAAGAATGCTTCTTTGGTGAAGGGATTAGCTGCCCTAGCCCTCGATGTGTCAAGAGCATGGGACCAGAAGGGCTTGAAATGCTTTGAGTTTTGCTCAATGAGTTAGTCAGTCCAATTTATACCAAGCCCTCGATCTATAAAGGATTGACTATATTTAGCGACACAGATTTCCTTGACACATTTCCGAAGACAGCAATGATTAAGAGGCCACCCTCTTTGCACCATACTAATTCCATAGTCGACCACCTCGGGTGTCAACAGGGCCTTCAAGGCCTTATTGAATTCATGTATGCTGCAGAATCCTTTTGCATATTGACAGAGTGTAGATTTGTCAATTGTAATTATCTTCCCAGTATCTTCGAAGCTTTCATCCCATCCCATCTTGATAACCTGGTTTAGACTTTTTTTCTTCCCATTGCCACTTCAATCATGTTGATAAAGGTCAATCCTTCAGAGCATCCACCTTTTCTGCTCCTCTGCTTGTATTCAATGCTTTTTGGACACAGATTTTGCATGGCCAGGCATTGGGGATACTTGGGTATAGAAAGATGAATATTGAACAGATAATCTACTATTGCATTTGTTGTTTTATCCACAATTGCTGTAAAGCATATGGAATTGTACCCTAGTCGCCCAATTTGGAAATGCATGACATCTATATAAATAAAAGCCAGTTTAATCATCCCACGGGATAAACGTCAAGGACAAATGTCAAATATATCTCGGACACACATACGACACATGACTATCACATGGTAACCCATGCGAAGCATGGGTCAAATGCTAGTGACATGATAACTGGAAGGACATGGGATGTACACTGTGTTGATAAGTGGTTTGCCATATTATAGCAGCTCCCTCACAAATCAAACATTAGAATATCAATCTATGGGATATGGATGTCATGCTTTCTGAAAAAAATCAGGGGAAAAGCAAAGATATAGGCAGAGATAAGCAGATAAAATTGTCAAATTCATCTATTTTGCTGCATCTCTTTGAAATTGCATTCAAATCTTTTTGTATTGCAATGAAACTCCATAATGGCATAAGGTAGGGGACATGCAAAACCGGCCACCTTATATAATCATATTATATAAGCGCCAAGAGCAGCAAAATATGGGCTTCGGAAAAAAAAAAAAATTTAGAGCACATATTTTGGTATAAAAAGACTTTACAGATGCTAAATATTATTTGCTAATGTACCATACTTTTTTTCGTGCTCCTTTTTCAGTGTTGCGGCCATTTCGGGTGGTAATGTTCGGTGACCGTGATATTTTCGGTTTGCCTAGGCTGCTTCCGGGCCACTCAAGCCCTGGGAATATGCACTGATAAACTGGGCAGTGTGATTGGCATAACTGATTGATGATAAGATTAGCTAAAGATAGAATGACAGATCCGAGGAGAAGAAGTCTTGAAAGAAGTCTCACCATTGAATTTGAAGAAGTGGAGTCAAGGGCATTCTTGACATTTGCTTCCATCTCCCTCATATCCCTTGTCTTTGGAGTGACCCGATATGCCAACTTTGCTGCTCCCCAATACTGCTCGATGAAATTGAGCTCGCAGTGATACTTGGGATAGAAATCACAGATGTGGCCTCGGGAAGTTACTAGTTCTTCGAGGTGAGATTTTTGATTGACAAAGTCAGGCTAGCTGAACAACAACCATCGACAGCAGCAACCTGTGTTCCCCACCTCACACTTGAATCCCTCGCATTGGGCATTCAATCCTGCCTCTGGCCAAAGCCCTCGCTCCTTGATGATATTCTCCATGCCCTTGAACCACCCCAGCATTGTTGCATGATCGTCTGAGAAGTAGAAATCCTGGAGCATCTTATCTGTCCCGAAGGTCATGAGTTGCATTTTTGGACCATCCTTGTGGGGCCGCCAGGTGGCATGGGGACCTTTGGGCATCTTCCTTGCTGAGAGTGCATCAGGTGCTCGTTTTTGGTGACTTGGAGCATTGTCAAATAAGAAAAGGCCAGTCGCCATTCCACCTGTCTTTTCTTCAAAAATATCGATCGCATTTTCAACTTGTTTAAGCAGATCTTCACTATCAAAATACCCGTCTCGGTTTTTCCCTGCCTTGAAGAATACACGCGCATCACTAAATTCAGAAAAGTCAGTCCTACCACTTTCAAAGAATGGAAGCTTTCTTACTCATCTCCATCTCGTAGCCGTCCCCATTCTATCGTTAAAAATTCAGACGCCATGATTGACTGCCCTTCGCCCTTCTTCTCTGCCACAGGCCTTGCATTATCACTGATCCAGTGTGTTTTGCAGCGGTCCATTTCGTAGAATATGGATTCATCGTGCGTCACAAGAATTAGTCGAAAGTGCAAGCCTTGTGGGACGGGAAATCCAGTCGGTGTTGATATAACCTTTCCGTCATTGCCATAAATAATGAATCGCTTTTCATATTCCTTCCAGCACTCAACAAAATGTTTCCGATACTCCGTGACGTCTTCGCGCTTATGTCCGTCAATGTACATTCCCTTTTTCTTCTGCTGATATTGCCAACTGAGTTTGTGAAGCCACCGTCGTGCTGTTCGGACATGAATCCCTTGGGCCTTTGTTCCAAGTTTCTGCTGCACCTCCGGTGTGGCCACATAATCGACGATATCCTGTGCACGTATGTATCCCTTTTTGGAAATTTCTGTGAGATGGAGCTGAATGTCTTGTCGAAAGTCTTCATCGTCAAGGATGGATGAAGGAAATGCTCCATAACGATGGAGAGGAAGCTTCCCCGAGAAGAGAAAATCCTTGATCCATTTCCGAAGATTTCGAGCATGCTTGACACCCCGCCCCATGGCTTTTGCAGCAAGAACTGATGATTTGCGCCATGAATATGACAGTTCAGGATCCAGGTAAAGATTCAATGTTGCTGTCATTGCTGTTATACGACTCCGAAAGAAGATATCGAGGTTTTGGTCTTTGGCTTTATTGCTGAGCTTTGCTCATGCTCAACGGAGAACAGGGAAGTCTTTATGGCTCAGTTTGTTCAGGATTTGATCTGCTTCAGTTTCAGGACTGTCATCGCGAGGCCGTTGGCCTTGTCTGATCTGCCGAAGGAGTGTTTCAACCTCTTCTCGAGCAGCTGACATTGTGTCTTCAATTGCTGGGCTTTCTTGGTCAGCCAATGTTGTATCTTCTATGTCTGGGCTTTCATGCTGTGGTTCAACCAGGTCTTCAACTTCTAGAATAGATACAGCCTGAGCTGTCTAATTTCGGAATGCTGGTAAGAAATTGTTATCTTTTGAATATCAAATTACTCACTTGACTTTCATTAGGAAATAAGTGCTGGAGAGATTCATCAATATCATCTCCTTCAGGCTCTGAGATCTCGTCTGTAGCTTCAGTAATTTCAGGTGTTGCTGTGGTGCCGCCTTGTGGTATGGAGTCAGATTTCTTTACAAACATTGAATTAATCAATATTTGACCATTAGCGACAAGTTTTCGACTTTTTTGTGCATGATGGCGTTTGGTACGGTCTGAATTGCCTGGATAATGTCATTTCTGTTTAGGTTTTTCGCCTGCAGCCTCTCGTTCTGCCTTCACACCCATAATTTGAAACTCGAATAGAATTGCATTGAAGTGGTGAAGTGCTCCCTCGTTTTGAAGCTCTTGAAGCTCATCCTCACCAATTTCTTCATCTTCGCTATCAGAGGACACATCAGAATCTCCTTCCAGTGGATCTCCCTCATCTAAAATGAAAAAACCCTCTCCAAGTAAGTCCTCATCTTCAGAGTCCATGTCTTCATCGTCAGAAACATCTTCCACAGTTGGATTTTGGGCATTTTTTTGTCTCGGAAGGTTATTCAGTCAAGCTATAGTTGCTTTGGATTGTCGGCCCATGGATAGATGTGTGTTTTGTGTGTGTTTAGATGGTTTATGAGCTGTTTTCGTTGAGTTTTTGTCATGGATGGGGGTGCCCTGCTTGTGCTGTCCATGTCACGTGACTGTATTAAGTAAGCGGCAAAATATATGTGTCCAAAATTCCAACAAATTTTCTTCCATTGCCAATCAAGTTTTTAGAGCATTTGGGTGCTTTTTGGTCAAAAATTATTTTCCTTAAATAGATGAGTCTTGGAGAAGGAAATAAATAAATAAAAGACAGAGAGCTGTAGATTAACATCTTCTCTACAGTCCCCAGCTGTCAAAGTAAACATAATGAAGATGTGGTTGAAGCTATTGAGCTCATCGTTGAGGACATTTTTTGATTATGTAAGGTGGCCAGTTTTGGATGTCCCCTACCTTAGAAGAAATATAAATCTACATATTACAAAAAGAATCTTGATAATAGCTACTCAGATGCATGTGCTATTTGCATTTGTCTCAAGGACTAGTGCTGTCTCAAGGACCGGTGGATGACTGTACTATATAGGTATTAGATGAGAACATTCTATAAAAATATTGTTACAATGCACATCTTCACTAAAAGCCTGTATTGATACTCCATTTAGTAATCACACATAATATGTCACATCTGCGCTACAGATAAGATAATGAAGGCATCTTTTCAAATCATCTCAATTGAGTAATAACAATCGACACGCATGCAAACGGTTCATGCATAGTGTGCGCAAAAAAACATATGGGATTATTTGATACTCCCTGGTAGATTTGCAGACTTTTTTGCTATTTCTTTGGTTCTTTCCTTTTCTGGATGCTTTTTCAGCATTTTTTCTAAAAAAACACCCAGCCTAATAATGGGTAAACCTATTCAAACACTACTATTACTGTTCTAGATGTGTAATTTTTTGGTATTCTGGTCTTTCTGTGCTCAGTTCATATGCACTCCTGCCCGGAATTACAGTCCAGGTGCACAATTGGCATCTCTATATTCTCTGAATTTCTCTGATTTTACAGATTTTTCTGTCCTTCTCGGGGCCAGCAGAAGTTTGGGATCAAAAAATTGAGATATACAATCATCGAGTAATGGGAAGTCACATCAATATGTGAACCTCCACCATCAGCCAACCAGGAGCCATCCTGAAGGCAATTCTCACCAGCATGATGCTATTAAGTCAGTCTTTGAACTTGCCTGCAAGTTCATCACTTTCTGTTACCCCTTCTCAATAATTCTTCAATTTGTCATTGCTCTCAAGGCTTTTCTTGATTCTGTCTTGGTATTCGGAATGTGAAACTATGCCTGTAATACCAGTGAAAAAATTGTTAGAGGTTAATCAAGGCCAACCTTATGTTCCTGACCATTACCATTGCATACATGTACCAAAAAAGCATGTATTCTTCATTTGGTACTTATCCACATGAGCCTCCCCACAAAAGAAAGCTGTAGAATGTATTCTTTAGTGTATATACAGTTAGTCAATATTTTTTATGGCTCAGAGATAACAGGACATGATGCAAACCGCAAAGTTGCACTTCTGGGTCGGTTGCACATCTAGACTAATAATAGTACTTACCTTACACACTATCTGCCAAAAATCCTCAATACCTGCTCAGTATTCCTGAAAGCCTTATGAGAAATAGCTTGGTTCATTAATTTGATACTGGTTGACAATTTGAGACAAAGTTGTATATCCCTGAACTTTTGCTGTACTAGTACAAAATTCGAACCACCAATTGACTCAAAATTGAGTCAGTAGACCTGTGTTCGGCGAATCCCGTAAAATACTGATGGGATTATTCTGGGAGATATGCAACTTGAACTCAACTACATACGTACTATACATACGATGCTGCCTCGAATAGCTCGCTCTGTCTACGTGTCGAGGTCTTTGCGAAGATTTGCTACTAAACCTCCCGAAAAAACAACCTCAATCTCAACAGTCAACACACCAACCTCATTCGGGGCCCAAACCTTCAGGAAAGTCACAGGTCTGTTTTGCATTCTGATCATGAGGGAGCTAACAGCAGACTGTCTAATATATGTCATATAGCATATCCTTTCACTGTCGAACCGCGAGATGCCCAATACTGGATGGACTCTCTTCCTTTCCTTGACTCACACCCTTGGTTGCAAGCGCTTGTGATTCTCAGCACGTTTCCAGTGCTTCGTTTATCTCTTTATAAGACTGTGGCACGTTACCTGAAAAATAAAAATCGCGACAGCCCCCTACGTGTAAAAGCTGTGTATGTTCCAGTCTGGAGAGTGTTCGCCATTGTGGACTTCGATGGTATGATAGAGGATGGACGGGTACGTCTAATCATATCATCTGGTCTGAGATTTATGGCATTCAACAAGACAGGAACAGCCGTGCAGCAAGAGTGTGACATTATCAGAGGTGTATGTACATCAGTGCCAGCTTTGTTACTGCATCGATTTGACCAAGTTCACCGTATTCCGGGCAGCTATATGCCAGGTAAGAGCTTTTGTTTTCCAGCTCAGGTGATTGCGAATTATCTTCTGCAGGAAACCACGCGTCTGAATTTGCGAGCGAAGTTCACTGGGCGTTTGACAAGATCGAAGATATGGAAACAGTGCCTATAGGAGAATGTACAAAACCTTTTGGAATGGAGGCAGAATGTTTGCCGTTCACTATCTCACCATTCTCTCCCTTCGATCTGGCTAAGAAATTGGGAACCAGACCTTTACCAGTATTCAAAGAAAATTATATGGTATATCCACAGACAGTTTCCCCGTTTTTTGTATGTTAATCTTATATCTGTTTCCACTCAATCTCATATAGACGTTACAGTACGCAGCATTTCCCGTCATGGTTCCTGTTTATACCGCAGAATATGACTGGAGTATACAAGGTGACCGTAAGAAAGAGATCTTCGTGTGCGAAGCTTTTGGGACAGGAGTATGTGGATATTCCCTTCTTGACTAGCTCCCCTAAGTCTGAACTCTAGCCCCGCGTTGCCAACATGTTCGCACGCCGCCCTGACGATGTGGAGGTAGAGAACCAGGACGATGGGATCAAATGTTAGGTCTTCTTGTCATCGTTTCATTATGTGTACTGACAATACCTCAGTCCTCTGGGATCGGACACTTATGACCCATGCCAAAAAATTAGCAGAAATGCCTCCTCTACAAAGTGATGATGATTCCTGTATAAGGCCACTGAAACGCGAAGAAATTGAGCCCATTCTGAGATTCATCAAAGTGAAAGGGAACGCGAGCGCATGGGCGAAACATGTAGACGTGGGTGTTCCTACAATGGCTTCAAATTTCATTTGACCTCTGAGCATTCCCCAGGATGCGGAAACATTGCCTCAAAGCAGACAGGACGCATTTTATGCTGAGTATGCGGCGAGGCTCGAGAGGCTCAAAGCATATATACCTTCTTGGTGGCCTCAATCTAAACTCGCTCCGGCCTCAGTCAAGAAGGCACCGTCAATTCCTAAGTCGAAGACTCGGCCTTCAAAATCTAGAAGTAGCCCTATATAGTGGGCCGAGCAATGCTTGCGGGTGATACTTGTTCTACGTAGGATTCCAGAGAACTAATCACCGGAAGTCCATCTACCAGTTATAGATACCACCAGATGGTTCAATGTAATCACAGCTGCGGGAGCCGTCATGTATTAATTAATACATCTGCCTAAAAATAAATATGCAATATTTAATGTACATGTCCAAAGCTGCGAACAGCGACGAAGAGTAGCGATGTTAATATGTCCGAATGAATAGAGTCCAGATAATCAATATGCAAGAAAATATGTTCAGCACTCGTGGAACTGACGCTGCGACAGCCCCATTAGCACTAGGTAAACCAAGTGTGACGCTCATCATAACCTGAGATGAAGTTGTCGTTGAGACATCTCCAACAGCATCGGTCACGACCAGAGTCACGACCATGGGCGGGGGAGTGATCATTGGTAATGCGGTGGTGTTGGAGAGAGTAGTTTTCTGGCCAAATAGGGCGCTGTAAGTGCCATTGGCCAAGCCGGTTGTCGGAATTGCGCCTAAAGTCGTTGAGACAGATGTGTTTAAGGCATAGGGCGGAGTGGTAAAGGTTGGTGTCGGTAGTAAGAAATTGGGGAGAGTTGTAGTGACAGTCTCCGAGTTAGCAGATATGAAGGACGAAATAGCGTCCGGGGTCAGTATTTGTGTTGTGTTGGTATTGTTTTGTAGAGGGTAGAGGCCAATCAGAGGCGGCTCCTTGTCATCAATTCCGAAGCTTGATATCATATTAGTTAGCAACACCACTGACACGAAGGGAACATACCTGAAAATCGAATAGACAGTCCGCAAAAATGCGGCGCCTGCAAATAACAATTAATTATAACAGACTAGATGAAGTGTGCATACACCCACCCATTTGCCAGTCAATACCGTCAGCATTTGGTGGAAGTGACATCGGCCACGATAGGCACAGATTAGGATTTCCAGAGGCTTGCCCGATGATGTAGTCGGTAGGCATTATAGTGTAGTTGTGTTGTCTGTATGAGGCATATGAGAAATAATACATTTCTGTCACTGAAGTGCATGTTCACATACCCAAAGGTAAATGCCATCGGAACAGTGGTATCACAAGGAACGACCCATTGTCCACTTGCGTCCACAAAACGAGCACCATCAATCATGGCGTACATGCGCTCAACCTAAATGATAGCTAGTTAAAATCATGGATTCCTATATCATGAATTGCTAATAACCTACGTCTTGATAAGGGCCATAAATTCCAGGTGCTCCACTGGATAGTAATGGTTGAATATCAGTAAGCTATAGAGCAGAACAGCGTGGCCGTACATGTCAAATAACGCTAGAGAGTTTTTATTGATGTTGGGGTACGTGGGAATTGGAGCTAGTTGACTGCCATTGATCTGGTCAGAATTCAATGAATGAACACATGGATGGTTAACAGAAAGAGAAATCGTACCAAGATCCCTGTTATTGGGATGGCCCATTGTAGATAACTAGACACATTACTTTCTGAACCGAAAGGTGCAAATTCGGCTACTTTATTCCATCCAATGTGGCTGACATTGGTAACGACAGCGGAGTCAATTGCACCTGTATTCATATGAAGTTTTGGTCTGACCGCAGGAGAAAGACCCACATACCCAATGTTAGTGCGCCAGTAAAATTGTTGGTCAAACTGAGCGCGAATAATGGGTATTCCAAAGCACCTTCTTTAGCCAAGGTGGCAAAGAAAGGCGACGCTGAGCGAGGGTTCCCCGTCAGAAGTGAACATTGGCAAAGAAACAAAGCACATTACAATTGAAAGAAGGGCCGGAGATTGAAGAAAGACGGGGAAATCCAAGACCCAATATCCCACTACTCTGATCTACGAGTGTTACGTTGGAATCAGTGATAACAGCTACAAAAAGAGTTAGCAATAGATCTGTCAAGGCGCTAGATGACGCACCAAAGGTCTGATTTACGACCGTTAAGTTTGTCACTCCGATGGTTTCTGCGGCGATAAACCCAGAGACAGCTGAGGGGTTGTAAACATTGAGCGGATAACCACAAAACTCCAATAATCAAACGTACCCGTCCCATCCGCATACGCTGCACTGAATTCTGTTGCATTGTTGTTTAAAGGGATGAAAGTAGGACTCTGATAGCCCAAGGGGTACCGAGGAACTTTTTTGCATAGGTCGGTCTCGCAGCCGGTGGAAAGAAGCCAAAGATCGGCAGACGCGGTATCCAAGACCACCCGGAAATTCAACGTCCCAGCCTTGATGACGGTGTAATACGACCTGCGGGTACGGCCAATGTAGCCGTCGAAATGAAGGACGGCAAATAGAAGACTCACTGCCTGTCCGATGTCAATGTGACCGAGCTTAATCCACCTCCAAACGTCGTATTATCTGCAGGCGACCGGGCGTGCAGAGTATAAAGTGGGAGAGTGAAGGGATCCAGGCGAGCTCGAGGTATCAGATGGCCTATGTCACCTGCGACTGCCTCCGCAGCACCGAGAAAGAGAACAAAGGCGACCAGAAAGCTGCGCCCGGGGTTCGCTGGGCGAAGTAAACCGAAAGTTGGGTGCATGGCTGGCCAGAACACGCTTCCTTCGAGTTTTGGTTGTGGATGCCTCCTACAATGCCAGAGACATCAAACGTAGTGTTTGACTTTGAGGGGTTGTCAGAACGTTAAAACGGCTTGTTGATAGTCGTCAATGCGAAAATAACCACTGAATCCGTGAGTACGGAATAAAAATATGCGGGGTTTGTATGTTATGGAAGAACGAAAGGAAGAGTTGCAAGTGAGTGGGAGTTGGCGCGATGGATTAGCGGGAAACGGTCAATATGGCCGTCATGTATGTAGTCGATTTGAGTTCAAGCCTCTGAGTGAATTTCAGTCCCACAGCCGCGGCAAAAACACGATAACACATGACCCGGGCTTGGCTTTGCATAATTTCTTCTGGACTGGAAACGCCATATATAAAGGAATATAGAGACAACAGATTTTCAGAGGGCGTGTTACACAGTTAAAGATGATACATCCGGTATACGATAAAAAGAAAATGAGAGGGGAAAGAGAGGATATAAGAGCTGCCTAATATGAAACAAACACGGTATCGACGGGGATGGAAGGATATGGAAGGCACGAAACGCGAAAATAACCAAGAGGTAGCGCCATAATCATAATAAGAGGAACCGAGAATATAAAATAGGACAGAAGGAGAAGGAGAAGGAATGAAGGTAGAAAGCAGTAAACGGCATTGGATAATAAAAAGTAAAGAAAAGGGATGGAGCGTCCACGCGAATTCAATCACCGCTTCGCGAAAACTTTCTTCAGTAGCCCTAAAACTTTTGGCACGTTTAGTTGGACATATTCCAAGTCCAACAGATGCTTGTTGTCCTTTTGCTGTGGGAAGAGTATGTCAGCGATGTTCAACGTTCAAATGGCAGAAACAGTGGCTGTCATGTAAAATGTATGCTTACTTTTTCTAACAAGTCGTCAATTTTAAGATCCATCTCAAGAATAGCCTTTTCACGGCCTTTGTAGTGTAAGGCTATGATGAAGGTTCCTGGTGTTGGTGATGTGATATTGAAGTATATGTTGGGGCGCCTGTAAGAATGTAAAGAAAAGAATGGTTGAGCCACGTCCCAAATAACTCTTGTACATGCCCGAACTCACCTATTATCTGGAACATTACTTTCGACAATGATACCCTCCTTCTCTAGTTGCGCATGCGTAAAGCGATACGGCCCAAGGACCACGGCCTTGACAGGTTTCTTTTCCTTCCCACCAACCGTAACAACCCCGACACCCGTCGAACTCCCCTTCTCCTTGGATGCTGTGAGGCGTACATTTTGTAGATACGCCTTGTATTGCTCCAATTGTGACCTCATATAATTATTGTGGTCGCAGATCGTCTTATACACGGCCTCCAGCGACTTGGTCTCCAGAACCACCTTCTCTCGAAGATTTCCAAGATGAACGAGCTCCGCGGCAACCTCTTCCTGCATGAGCTTGTACCCGTCGGCGGCCTCGACAATCTTTTGCTCTTCTAGTTCACGTAGCATCTCCTTGACTTTAATGCCTTTGCGTACGAGGACAGCGTCTTTCGTTGTAGCGGCGCGCTCGGCAATCACCGCGAGATTGTATGGTTGCTTGCTAGCGGCGTTGGGCAGTGACCGAATTAACTGGACGAAGATGGACTTGGTTTCCATGTAAAGCATGTCACTTGAGGACACCGAATCCATGAGAGCGCTCTGGATGTCATGCACCGGCGTTTCCCAACGGCTGTATAGGTTGAGTTCCAGTGTACGATTCTCTTTGCGCGGTACTTGTGAGGGGGCGGGACCTAATTCATCTGTCAATATGCGCAGGTGTTGTTTGTCGTTTGGAGACTAGGGAGGTGTAGTTAATTACGGCTTCGGGGGATTTATCGGAGAATGTCGACATACCAACGTTTCGATATGCTGAAGAATCAAGGAATGCGTGTTATACAATTCATTTAAAGTGATATGAATCATGAGGTCCTTCTTCGACAGCGCCATATATTGATCCATCTACAATCCCAGTTTAGACCCGCGAAATTGTAAGGTTGAACAGCGACCACGAACCTCAAGTGTGTCATAGAAGTCTCCGACTTCGCATAAATTATTCAAAAATTGGTTGATGCGCGCCTTGTTGTTTTCAACAAATGGATTAAGAGTCATCATGTAAGCCTCCTTAGCGTATGAAGGCTTATTGGCCAGATTTTGCAACATTTTCGCAATCTGTAAGCAAGTGTGAATAAGTTGTAAGATGCAGGAGGGAATGGCATACGAGGGTCAATGTCCGCCGAGGATGTTTTGCTGGGGCACCTTCGACAAGCATATACGCTTGTGGGGTGACGATTGCGGGGTTGATGAATCGCAAGAAGAAGAAACCGCCGATGAGTGAGCAAATAGCATAGTCCGTAGCATCAGGATATTTTCGCTGCAATAGAATGAGCAACGAAGCTATCATGTAATAGCAAATGACATACTCGGGTCAAACTACGGATTTGTTTGCAAATCCATCGAATACCGTACGGCACGCTTTCCATGCTTTCGATGATAGTGAGCAAAAAGCTGTTGGCGATTTCCATAAGCATGGTTAGACGTGGGGCAATAATGGCTTGGACATCAAGGTTTTCAGCCGCGATTTCTGGTGCTACTCCTCGAGGCAGATTAGGCGGAAGAGAACCAGTCTCTTCTTCAATTTGATTTATCATCTGTTCATAAACCTATTTCCAGTGGCGGTTAGCGCCTTATACATTGTCATTTGCATGACTCTTACCTTCACGGGATTGATTTCGAGGTTGAGTTCCTTGTGCTCGATCAAGCTGTTGATACGTTCGGCCAAGACACTCTTTAGGTAGCTCTGTCCTGGACCACGGCGGGTATAAGTCGTCATCATGCGAGAAACAGGGGTGTTGGCTCGAAGGAGAGAGCCAAACTCTGTTGCCGTTTCGAACTGAGCGGAGAGTACACTCTGGAACATGGTCAGAAGAAGATGCTCTTCTCTGCTTTCGTATTGGTTGCCATAAAGGGTGAACATAACTGTCTGAAGGAGGGTGTCGATTTCGGAGAGAGAGACAAGTCGGCAGAGTGCTGCTATATGCCGTGGTTCCGACTGGAGGAGGAAGAATAGGTTGGAGTATTGTTGAATCTTGCGGTCGTCGGGGTAGTGACCTTCTGTGGGATCAACTTCTTCGAGAGTTCGTTCTACTTCCCGTTGCTAACCGCCAAAAGCAAACAGGTTAATTCCTGTAAATGTAGAGAAAATGTGCATCTTCGCTTTACCTCGTCCAATGCCATTCTGTTCTGAATGAGTAGAGCGATTCGGGAATCGAGATATCGCACGTCTCGTTCGAGGACAAAGTTCTTCTTTGACTGGGCAGAAATCTTGCCCTTCAAGTCGCGCAATCGTTTCTGGGCTATAACACAAGCATAAATTCGTGTGTTCAAAGTGATGTCTATTGGATGAACACACCTCGAGCTAGGTCGTCCTCCACTTCGACATCCTGCTCTGCAGCCATACTGAAGAGCGCGGTAACGCTGTAGCGATTGGTGTTCCTGTTGGTCAGACGCCTGGGCGACGACATTCCCGGAGACATGGGTGAGTCGGGATAAGACATTATGTTCGTGTGTAAAGTTGGCTGGGTATCGAGGAGGTGAGAGAGACAAGACTACAAAAAGGGCGTGATGCGGTTGGGAAACCGGGGGAGGCGAGCTATGATAAGGAACCGAAAACGAGACCAGCGCTCTGGTTGAGAGGACGGGCAAGGCGAGGGCGCGAAGAAGGTTGAGAAAGGGCGCAGGGTGGGTATCGATTTGGACGGGAAAAGGAACGTCGGAGAGGGAATGAGAGATACAAAACGACCAACCGAAAACAGTGATGGATTCGCGTGGCTGTGCACTGACATTGGACCTTTCATCTTTTTTCTCTTTTGTCCTCGTCTCTCATGTCTGAGTTTAATCACATCCGCTCCTCCCGTTCATCATATTGATTGACCACTGCATGACATCGCTTTTCCAACCAGTGCGTACATTTTTGGTCACCGTCGCCTTTCCTCAAGGTTTCGAAAAAATTCGATAATTGTATTTTTTTTCTGGTCCAGATCAGATATGTAGTGATGCGTTCTTCCTGGTTCGGCCTGGCAGCGGGTATGCTTATGGCTGTTTGGCATCGCAATTTCTACTATCATCGAAACTGGAAGAAACACCAACTACACCCGGAAACATCATCATATCATCCTCAGAATTGATTACAGATGTACGTGACACGGCGAAGTTGTAAAAACAACTTGTTGTGCGTGGCATTCTGTGCCACCGCTAGCGTCTTATCTGATTGATCATGTTGATCAGTCTGTGGGCTTCACAGACGTTTTTGCATGGATTCTGGAAACGGGATGGAAGTAATTTGCTCGGTTGGTTTGGTGCACCAGCTATACAACTATCTTGGAATTCTGAAGCTCTGAAATTTAATTGTTAATTATCAAACGTTCAACTGCTACGTTTATCTTTGGACTTCTTACTGGTTTGAGCAAATTGACTCGTTCACATATAGCGATACTGTTGAAAGGCGTCCACTTACACCGACGGAAGCGGCTAAATTACATCTGCTAGGCTGCGCACTGGTCTACAAATCTGGAGTTCTCCGCGGAGTTGTTTCTCTAGAAACATCGTAGGTAGCAGGAGGATTGCGGACAACAAATCTTTTCGACAATCCTGCTACTGATGCTCAACTAGGAAATCCATCGTATCCTAACGAATCAAAACGCCCGGATTTTGTTCACAGCTCAATTACTTGTTCGAAACCTTTGTCGAGTCAGAGGTTTTATGACTCGGCAGATGTGAACATAATTGGATTTGTGGAGTACTTGAACACCTCCACCTTTGCCCGCGTCAACATTTGGACGAATGCAAGCCCTGGTTGTCGATGATCCACTTTTACAGCCGTGCCGTAACGCTGTTGATCATGTCAGATCTTTGCTCAGGGTCGTTTGCAAGGCCTATCAGTGCTTATGGTCCGGACGCAGCTGCCAAAGACAACGATAGAATTATGTTCAAACCTGCGCATTAGATGAACCGTAGCATGAGTTCCCCCTTCCTTCTAGATTGCTTTGGCATTTCATTTCTAGATCTTCTCCAAACCCAGGGCCCACTGGTATACTACTTTACATATAAACATTTCTTGCAGAATTTGTGAACACTCACGGGTAAACGCGAACGTTCATCGTCTAACGTTATTTTCCAAGGTATAGCAGGACCTATGATATGTCCCCATCGTATGCATGGTCGAACTGGGGTCCCCGGGCCACGATGCACTAATACATAGATTAAATTTCGGCTACATTTTCTTTCTCAATTGTTTGCACACCATCTTTTTTGAGAGCTGAATATTGTTCCGCAGTTTTCGATATCGATAAGAGCTATTCCCCTTCTTCGCATTCTACATAGAAATCCTGCGGCACGAAGTATGTCATTTCCGAGTCAATGTTTGAACATTATGCAGTCCTTGTCGATATCACTCTATCACTGCCTGGGCCAGGAATTTCGTTGGTAAAAAAACTTTTTGCAAGCCCCATGGAGTTTTGCTTCCATTTCTTATGTTTTTATAGCGAGTGAACCTCGATAACTCTTTCTCTTAGCCTGATTAAACCTGGGCTTTTCTGGAATATAGTCCACCGTCGATGGTCAGTTGTGATAAAAATAATCTGCCACTGACAGTTCGTGAATAGCCACAAGATAGGAATGCAAAGATCGAGGATATCTAAAACGCACACTAACTACGGAACGAAGGCGCCAGTAGGCAACGTCCATTTATGGACCACCCAAGGAGCGCAAGCGGGATTTTCAGAATTTTGGTTTTCCTATGCTGTTGGAATGTTTCAGTAGCAGAAATTACCATACCCTTGCATATGTCTGTGCATGATTTACGACTTCTGTGGTACCAGGACTTAGAATATGCTCGCAATCCCGAGTATGGTAGGGCATGGGCACGCGCGCTAAATTTAAGCGCCCGAAATCTCCATAGCGGCGCCAATGCCGTGCCTACGTTGAAACTGCGAAGTGGCTTCCGAAATCTGTTCCCCTTAGCATTACTTGTCAAGAACACAGTATCTTGTCGGAGCTCTGCTGCTGAAACGACAAGGTATTCGGAAGCATTGTCGGAATCCGGAACCCTATTTACCTTCCAGTGGCATTCGGCAGCGGAAAGACTGATACAGAAGAAGTGAATGAATTATTTTCGGGAGGACAAACGCTAATTAGAATGCAAATTTCGAACTGTGTTTGAGACGACTGAGCACATAGCTGGTTCTGAGAAGCACACACCAAGCCTGGAAAGCTTGCGAATCCATTCAAACTTGGCGTCTAATTCATCTGTCGCTAAGATTTATTGACGAGCGCTAAGCTCTCATATATTCCGATCAGGATAGATGTATCACCACAATCAATTGTCTTCAGGTCAATATCGATACATCTACATTGTCGAGAGGAGGGTCTATCTATGCGTAATACTAGTAGTAGGCTACAGTCCAGTTTGGGGGTTTGAGAATAGAGAGAAAACATGATAGAAAGCAAAGTCTAAAATGCAAGTAAAATACGACGTCACGTCCATGATTAATGTCTTGTTCAATATGTAAGAGAAGAAATAGAAATTTAGAAATGAGCCGAGATTTTGAGATATTCTTTCAGTTATATGTAACAATTACTCCTCTATGGATTGAGAAATCAGTACGAGCGATAAGACAATGAAAGCGGAGTGATAGCTACATTTAATAAGTCGGTTAGGTCATGATATAGGGTATCGTCCTGTGATGCGTTCTCTGCCATGTTGAACGGCCTTACTTTTAACTGCGAAGGTACGCTGTGAGTCTTTTGTTGGATGAAAGCACAAAATACTAGGAGCTACCTTTGCATCTAAGATCTGCGTCTTCAATTCGGTCGATAGAGATGGTATGAACGAACGCAATGTCAAATCTCGAGAGCCGTAAAGGTCACGGTTATTGGGCACAGTACGAAGAATATTAAGCGATGATTGAACGTCGTCTAATATTATGAATTTAGAATACGGATACGCGGCACCTCAAGGAGAAAGGGACTGACAGAAAGACCTAAGCGGTGAAGAATTGCTGAGTTCTGACATCACAGTGAATCGGCGAGGTCCAGAGGGAACGCGTGGTCCATCCGGATAATGGGGAGGTGGTGGAACAGGCTTGGCTTTTTGTGCAATGTACAATCCCAGGTTACTGGTAACGTTACGATGACCTTTTGGAACGCGAGGTCCATCTGGAAGATGAGGGGGAGGCGGAGGCGGCATAGCCGGCCCCTTCATGATAAAATTGGCGCGCGATATAAGACTTTCAGTTTCTTTAGGAACCTTGGGGCCGTCTGGAAGATGTGGTGGAGGTGGAGGCGGTTTGCTCTTAGAGTCTTCCGATAGGCATATAGGATATTCCATCAACCGGCGAGAACCATGTGGAGGACGAGGACCATCGGACATTGGTGGCGGAGGGGGAGGGAGGGCAGACTTCTGGTCTTGGAGAAGGCAGAAGGGCATCGAAAGAATGGATTTGAGAAGGGATTTGACACTGTAAAATTATAATGGAGACTTCTACTTTATAGTTTTTTTTACTTGCGCTGCCAGGTAACCCAAGTACCGGATTCATAGTATGCTGTCTTTCCGGTGCAGAGTCAAGCCCATATTCCGAGGTCGGCCCAATTCCGTTTGCATTCGTTTTCATAGTTGGCTCAGTTCAACGCGCTTTAGGGCTAAGAATTTTGGGATATGACTCGCCGACGATGGTGAGTGAACCCAAAATGATGTGCAGTACTTGCATTTCAAGATCCAAGGTAAAAGATCAGAAGAGACCGGCTGGGAGGGAACCACAGTTCTTTGTTGCTTCCTCAGTCGTGTTGCGCGGATGTCAGAAACTTCAGCCGTCTTGATAAAGACTATGATGTTGTGATGTTGTTAATTGGATGCCAGAGTGGGCGCACCGTGACTGATCAATATCCATACTTGATTTGCAGCGCAACGTTAGTATTCCACAGCAATATTGTTCAAGAATTGTGCTTACCCAAACCAGGACGTTGTAGATACTTGTATAGCATACTCAAAAACGAGTCCATACTATGGGTGCCTCAGCCACAATCAACCTCAGAGCTTGTTCAGAGCGCGCCGGCGTCGAGTCAGCGTCGCCTTTTTGGGCACGCCACCGCGGCCAACGCGTGATGCGGGTCCAAATTACAGGCTCCGGATGTCTGCAGCAGACATCATAACTGCATCCAGCCAAAGGGGACGTGCGAGGGGACGAATTTCTTCGATGAGTCAACAGGGGGAAAAAATTATTTCCTGAGCTACTCAAATTGGACATGTTTTGGTTTTCCCCGAGCTAGTGTGAATCTGATCAACTGCCAAACGATGTGGCTCAAGAGGGTATAAACCCTCACGTGTTTGAATAGACTTCGAACAAACCAAACTTCAACTTGAAAACAAAGGAAGTAATTCCGCTCCGGGCGGGATATTTCTTCGGATATCTTCTTGCTCGTGGAACAACTTCGACTTAAAAGTGATTTCTAGCTGGCCGCTGTCGCTGTCGCTTCAAGTAGCCAATGCTTAATCAACTCTCGCAAAGAAACTTGAGATAAGTGAAAGGAATTTCGTAGATCTTGGTCCCAAAAATGCTTCAGATATCAATTGCTCATGGACACATAGAGATGGAGTATTGTACGTATCATAAGTAATTATAAGTAAAGTCTGTGTTTAGCGGTTTAGCGTATTGATAAAGAAACAATACTGCCACAAAGTAAGATTAACGGCGTGCGGCACAAGGACATGTGGGCATTGGGACAGAGTATGTAAGATAATAGTGTATCAAAGAATTAAGCTTGGACGACGGCAGTCACTATCGTGCGTAATATATATTGCTGGTATACCCACCGCAGGTACGTAGTAGAATTCTGAATATTCGGGAGAAGGAATGTCAGTCCATGAACGCCGTAGAGTCTGAGACCAGAGGTGACATACCTTGTGAGAGAATTTTATTATGAGGACTTGAGCTATTTTGTTCCACGAGGAATCCTCGGTCCATCACCCATATCCGGGGGAGGGGGGGCGGGCGGGCGAGGGCGACCGCCAGGAGCATGAGCTTGAGAGTTCTCGATGGATTTTGCTCTCATCTTTGGAATGGAGTGGTGCATTTTGGATGGACATGCCAAGGATTGAGATGTTCCCTATATACTGGCTAGAGGTGCTGTGATTTCAACCTCTTACTAGCAATGGGTTGTGGGTCAAGGAGGCAAAAACGAATTCATGTATGAGTCAGGAAATGTAGAAGCGTATGCCGTAAATCAGCCAGCCACTGGTAAAGTTATGGGTGTACTATTTCGTTCGAGTCAAATGCCTCAGCTAATGCTGGGTCTGGGTGTATGGAAAATTTCAGTTCCCTTCCCCGCAGTAACCGAGGCAGAGCGCTTGGGCGTATTGCCCGAAGGGTTAATGTTACACACCATTTACTCCGATATGGTACGCAAACTAGAGGGAAGCGGGAATTCGGGAACACATCCATCCCCCTCTCATCTCAATTCTACCCAGGTGCTTGAACGGCCTGTTGAGCTGCGCCCTCTGGAAGAAAAATGTACTTCACAACTACAGGGAATCAGCGGACTAGAGGGAGATGCTGTACTTCTGCTGCTAAGATCAGCAGCCACCTTCAAAATATAGGGCCGGGAAGGGTTTTCAGTCGGTAAAGGGCAAGCTCCGTTACTAAATCTTTTTTTCTTGATGTGGATGATGTTAAAACTCAATAGGTTCACTTCATGAAGCTTCGACGTTCAGGACTACGTTATTGAGACCATAAATAAGACTGTACCTCGCAGTAGCAGAAGGGACCTCAAGGGTGCCGACCACACAACTGGAAGCGTGTTATCGATGGAGCTAATGGGTGTCGCCCGCAAGACAGCTCAAGATTATCTTTGCCTATCTTTGGACAGCATGGCAAGTAATGTGTATTTAAGGGACAATTCGTACCAGATGCGCTTCTCAAATTCAGTAAGTTATATTTTTGTGCACGCCACGTTTTAGAACATTGTCTAGTAATAGACGAAGCGCGAAACGAGCTATAAGTCCAATAATTTGTTCCTATCTTCGAATTGCGCGAGTATAAGTCGAGCATCTGGTTGTAAAATAAGCGACCGAGGACCTCAGGCGCAAAATGACACCTTAAAGCCGCAGAACTGCATAAGGACTCGTCTGGACACTATCAGCTTCACAAAAAAATAATGGAACGATGTCAGAGACGCCACAGATACCATGCACACAGAAAGTATCACTGAGCCTTGTCCCTTGTTCCATAATAGTAAGTGGTAGTTGTATAGCAAAGGAAAGCGGAAATCCCCATGAGTCTTCGGCCATCACGTTGTTTTGAGGTAATTGGGAAGGTCGAAAAAACATAAAGGAGATTGAGGTATAAGTCTGCATAACAAGCAGGATGTATACAGGGTAAATACTTGAGTGCTTATTACAATTCTAGCTGAACAACCTCCAGGGCCACTTGCCGAAAGTACGTAGCGCCCGGGCCGGTTTCGTCATCGGCAATGATAAATACTTTCGAAAGAACCTCGAACGAACTCAACATCTCCACAATGCAACCACAGCGTCTCTGTAAGCCATCCTCTAATCGATTGCCTTGACCATGCCGCTGGGTGACGTATGTTAGCCTGGCTTCTGTGTGTATAAAAGCACTGTGTGCTGGAGCTTTGTAGTAAGCCGCTATCTCATCCCTTCTACAAAGTAATGTCCGAATCTCAAATTGTTTACCTCGTAGCAGGAGCATCGCGCGGTATAGGTCCGTCGACTCAGCTTTAGTATCCTGATGAGATGAAAAGAACAGCTTTACACATTCAGGCTTAGCTCTGGTCGCAGAAATAGCTTCCAGAGACCCCTCCGCTATCATCTATGCTGGAGCACGCGATCCTTCTGGCTCCCCCTTGCTCAAAGGAGTGGCCGGGAAGTTTCCTGGCCGTATTGAGATTGTGAAGTTTATAGCGGGGGACAAAGAAGGGAATGAAGCTATTGCGAAGGAGATTGGGAATAAGTACGGAAGGGTTGACACCGTGATCGCTAATGCTGGTACGCGAACTTATAGTGCCCATCGATGTTCTGATACGGAAGGTCATTCCTTCAACTGGTCATAGGGATCGCCAACTACATCGGCCAAGTCCACGAGACGCCCATCCCTCAGTTCACAGAACACTTTGACGTATGCCTTTTCCATTACTTACCCGTTCCTTGACTTACTGGAACGTTCATTTAATATCAGGTTAACGTTATTGGCCCCATTGTCCTCTTTCAATCCATCCGTGATTTGCTCAAAGCTAGCAAATCGCCGCGGTTTGTCCCAATTAGCTCAGGAGCAGGAAGCATTGAACGAATCCCGACAACTGTGATGGACACCGCACCTTATGGAACCAGTAAGGCTGCCCTCAATTGGGTAACACGAAAGATCCACTTCGAGAATGACTGGCTCGGCACGTGCGACGTACTTTTGAATTAAGGAACACTACTTATGCGATTAAAAAAAACAGTGGCTTTCCCTCAGTGTCCCGGTCCTGTCAATACAGATATGGGTATGTTCTCCTCGTTTGTTTGGCTTCTGCCTTGTCTGACACATTGTATATAAAATAGCAAAGCAAGCTTTATCTTCTGGAACTCAACTCAGCGAGCTAGTTAAAAAACTCAAATTGCGTACTCCCGAAGAGGCAGCTAGAATTTTGACGGACATCATCACGACGTCTACGCGCGAGAAGGATGGAGGCCAATTTCATAACATTGATGGAGGAAGGCATCCTTGGTAAAGCTCGCAGATGTAAATATTTCTTGGAGACGGTCTTGATTATATGCAACCTGGCGATAGAAGTCGAAACCCATTAAGCTAGTTTGAAGCTAGTACAACTGACGTTCAAGGACCGACAAAAGACTTGCAGATTAAGATTTATAAACATGCATAGCCACGTGCACTTGTAAGATTAGATTGGGCCAATCTCATTTGGAACTTGGCCTCATAAGTTACTGGTCTCTCACTCAAACGACGTCTGCATTTCTTTCCCTTCTCTGTGGCCAGAATTTCTGGTCTCCTCGACCATTTTTCCATGTCTAACCTCTTGGCTATTCCCTTTAAGAAGACTTACCCTGTCAATATCAAACAAGCCACCAAACAATACATATCGGAACACATAGCAGGAGCACATCCAGACGAATTCAAAGAGGACATAAAGATATGGCAGGATCTTCGCAAGGATGGAGTAGGCGGAGTCTTACACGAAAACAGAATTGAGCCCACTCTCCTGTAAGCTGCTCTTGTTTTTTCTGTTATGCGACGCGTATTCAAGATCTTCTCAAGGTACCACGTACAACTTGTTTCTGTTTTGACGAAGTTGCCAACAGATGTACGCCATTCACTAGAAGTCAATATGATTGATTGAAGGTCTAACCTAATTCCCAGATACAACTCTCCATTCCATACGCGCCTGTCTTCAACGAGTCTGCCGTCCCAATCACATTAAATAACATAGCTTTCGAACGCGCTTCTGTATTGTTCAATCTAGCTGCCCTTTATTCTCAGCTAGCGACTTCGGAAGACCGATCCACGAATGAAGGCATCAAACGAGCTGTTGCAAACTTCCAAGTCAGTGACACACCTATCCATATATACTGCATATTTTGCTCACCGAAACATTGATTCTCAGCAAGCAGCTGGCACCTTTACATACCTGCGAACCGGTGTGATACCCAAACTGGTCTTTCCTACGGAGGAAGAAGAGATTCCCTACGATCTATCGGTAGAATTCGTCAGAGGTCTTGAGTTGTTTATGCTGGCTCAAGCGCAGGAATGCTCATGGCAATTGGCAAAATTAAGTCAGTCGACATTTTATCACCGCTCCATTGCCGCTCATCCTTTTCATATGATCAGGCCAATATCGAAATTCGCTGATTGCAAAAATCGCGTCTGGAGTGAGTGTTGTCGCTTGCCTCTGTGACTGTTGACTTGACTACGTCAGACTGGATCATTGTATCGTTCAGCAACTACAACGTTCAAGGAAGCACCAGCACATATAAGATACATTCTACCAATGGTACTACTCTTTTTTCCTGCCTATTTTATTATCCTGATTCTGCGCCAGAATTGGTTGGCACATATGGAAGCAAAGCAACACCATTTCTTCGCCGTCGCTGAATATCGTGAAAGTATGGTCGAATATGAGGCTAGTAGGTTCGGATTTCTTTCCGACTGTGACTGACAACCATCAACAACTCAGATGCTTTCGCAGATATGGCGTTGAACTAGGGCGATTAGGAAAAGCACAAGCAGAAGCTAAACGAGCGTACGATACAGCGCGCCGGGGAAAGGTGTCAGCTTCAGTCATACAAGACGCACAGGTGCGTAAACGCATGTTTGTATTACATTTGTACCGGCTTATATTTTCAAGTCTTTATTAGAAATCGTCAAGGCCAGTGAAGTCAGGGCACAACGCGATAACGATTTGATCTATCATCAAGATGTCCCGTCTCCTTCAGCGCTTCCTCTCCTATCAGAAACTGTTCTTGCAGCTCCAAATGTACCAAAGGGACTTTCTAACTCAAATAGCGTCATCGGAAATAAACACCGGCTTTTCAGTGAACTCGCTAGCTGGGGAGCATGTGAAGCAATCAGTGAGTCCGAATTTTGCAAGAGTTTGAATTATCGTCATTCATGTTGCTAGATATCTATAACGATCGCAAGAGTAATCTCATTCAAGATCGTATCATTGCAGCTGCCCAAGAACTCCAAGACCAAATAGACGAGTGCGTACGGTCATATCTCGCAATGAGACACAAATCTGAGCACCTAAAAGGTCACTCCGCCATCTGAATCTTCCTTCAGCTCTGGAAGCTCTCGAACGACCTATTGGGCTACCACCAAGTCTACTTCGGAAAGCAGAGGAAGTGCGAATTGAGGATGGTCCTGCGAGAATTGAAGCATCTTTAGAAGATGTCGCAAAGCTTGCACATCATGATCAAGCAATATTAGACGACGTACGCATTATTCATGTTCCACGTGTAGCGTCTCGACGAGGCTAATCGTGTGAGATAGGCTCTAGATATCTTGGATTCAGAAGCATCTGAAGACGACGCCGCAAGGAAAGAAGTACCCCTCAGCCGTCCTAAATCTTACGAAGCGAACGTGGAGCTTATTGAAAAGGCGACGCGGTATAGAACTATTCTATCTCAGGCTTTGGAAAGCGATGAGCTTGTGCGACAAAAATGGGACGACTGGGGAGACGGCATATCCGAACTTACGCTCGATGTGGTAGGGTTCGATTTTCGATCAGTCCAAGAATTTTGATTGCTCAGATCATATCATAGGCAATTCTTGAGGAATCGATTCCCTCTACTACGGTCTCAACCACTGCCAAATCTACTGAGGAAAGTAAGAAAACACGAGAATATGCTCGTCAACTACGCCTCAAACTAGAAGAATTGGACACTTTAAGCCAGGATCGCGAGCAGATTGTTCATAGAGCTCAAACGCTCTCTGATGCGGACGACATCAGACCCCGAATTATGAAGGCTTCCGCAGGGTTTGAACAGCTTGCAGATGTTACTCCTGATATATTCGAAGATATATCTGACGAAGAGCTAGCAAAGTACGATAGGTTTTTGCTGGAGATGGAAGAAATAGCCCGCAAACAAAGTGAGTTACTCGGCACTATCGAGGTACGTTGAGTTACTCTTTTACGGGAATTTCAATAACGATTTGTACTACTACATAGCGTCAAAATGCAGAGCTATTGGAATCAAGAAAAGAGGATCCCGCACTGAAGGAAAGGGAGAACGCGTTGGAGTCTCTTGATTTTGTATACTCCAAGTACAAGGAGATCACCCGCAATTTGGAAGAAGGTTACAAGGTCAGTTATTTTCATGCGAAGCACGTAACTATGTACTGACAATGTTTCAGTTCTACAATGATTTTGCAGGAATTCTTATGCAATTCAAAGAAGTGTGCAAAAGCTGGAGCCTTCAGCGTAATCAAGAGCTCCGGTGAGTTACTGACACTTTGCAGATAACTATACTATCCCTGACAAGCATATAACGTAGCGCCTTCAAGTTGACGCAGTCATTGCAGTCCATGTCAATCCGCGAAAGCGAACCTCGACAGGAATCCCTCGAAGTTGCTCCATCCCCTCCGTCCCCTTCCCCTGCATCCCCTGCCCCCGTCGCGACTGCAACTACAGCAGCTAGAGTACAAACCCAACCGCACGCTCCACGGAGACATCTACCGGGAAAATCATCTCTTGGCCTGCCTTCTATCAATTCGAGTGAATGGGATTTCGAAGAATTGATCTTACCTCCTGGTCCGACTCCACGGGGGAAATAGGCAGAGTATCCCGTATCATCAATACGCTAGACGTTCTTACGGAGTATTTGTGAAACCATGTAAGGTTTCTTGCTCTTCTTTGTGCTGTTATATTCTTCTGTCTTTCGTAGAACTCATAATTTAATGTTCATTTCAACGCAATGCACTTGTTAATAAATGTCACCTATGTATGCGTAGAAATTCAGCGCGTTGTGAACGCGTTATTGAAATATCATACGCCATCGGTCAACCTTTCTCATACACACCATGGGTCGCAAGAGTTCCGATTCATCATCATCATCTTCGTCTTCTTCTGATTCCTCACACAAGAAGCACAAAGTCAAGAAAGACAAAAAGAAAGAAGATAAATCCCATCAACCAGCAGGTCACACCCATCCAATTCACGGAATCAGAGCACTCTCAACTCCTCAGTTTCCGCCCAACATACACTCATCTTCGAGTCATACAATGGCTGGTTTCCCTTCTCCAGAGCACGAGAGCAGTCATAGTGCAGGATCCCCACCAGAATACCAAGCACCTCCGCCATCGGGCTACCGCGTCCCTTTGAGCACTGATCAGCCCTTTCCTACCAATCTACAGGACATCGGCCAGCCGCCGCCTTTCCACGACCTAGATGGCGTATCTCCGATATACATTGGGTCTGCATTGATGCCGAACTCTGTCCAACCTTGCAAGATTGGCCCGCATCTCCACCCATTCGCGTCGGTGCCTTACGGAGGCGGGGAGCATGGCCACAACGGCCGCTACGATCTGCTGCCTTTTAGACCCCTCGAGATGGAGTGGGTGCTGACATCTCATGGTCGAATTCCTTACAATCGAAGGCCTGTTGAGGGCGGCTATGAGGAAAATGGCGCGAGGCTGTACCATGCCGCTGCGGTGATCAATAGCATCAGGGTGCCCGGAAAAGCAGGAGAACATCTGTGAGTCTTCTTTCATGCTCCTTGCGCGTCGCTGACTTGCTTGCAAAGGGGAGGATGCCGTATACCCTTCGGAGGACGGGAACACGAAATCTCCCATGAGTATGAGATCTTGTAAGTATTTGACATTGACTCATGCCCCTATGCTCATCTGTATCTGGCCAGATGTTGGAAGGAATTCTGAAGAAATTACTATGTGAAGATTGGAGCTACACAGCTGCTTGACAACAAGCACACCCAAGCACACCTATTACCAGTCTATTGGGGATGATTCCCACCAATCCTAGTCTATAGTAGACGTATATGCCAATTTGTGCCAATTGTAACAATGTAAATAAGAATAGCAATAAGTATCAGTCGAGTGTATAATAGTCTACATAAGTGGCCTGCCGCTGTGTCCACTGTCCGCCATGAAAGTCAATTCCACGAAGTCAATGCACGGGGGAGAAATGAAAAACCGGGAATGTTAAGTGCCTCAAGCTAAGGTAGGTCATGCATTTTGTAGGTAGAAGTCTTCATTTCAATTGATATCGGATTATTGTAATACTAAGTATCCATTATATGAGAATGGATCGTATAGCAGCATAAGGTGCTTACTGGTTGGGAAGATATCACCGTTCCAGGAGTACTGGTTACGTGGCTTGACTTGTTGGGTGCTCGTTCGAGGGACAGCGGGTGGGCCACTGTCTTGCGAAGTGATTGTCTCGAGTTCAATCTGCGTTAGTACGGTAAGCACGGTTGAGCAACGCGATGGGAAATTGTAGACGTACGCTGAAAGGAGGGTATTTGAATACACTATACCATCGACAGATGTTCTCATCAGAGCTAAGATGTAATGGAAACGCCGACTTGCGCACCTTTCGCTAGGGATATGTAGGCAGCCATATATATGACTGTTGCGAGGTTAGGGGAACGTGGGCATGAAGGTAGAGAAAGACCTACGATTGTAGGGCATAAGTCGATACTGTACAATGTACATAAATTCCCGAATAATATTGAGTCCTAATTGAAGAGCTCACCAGAATTAGAACGATTGTAGCTGCGATGCTAGTCAAAAGACCAGTACCTGAAAAATGATATTCCTTTCAGTACAGTATCAAAACTGCCTGCTGCAATAATACTTACGGATAGTGAACCCGATTAATCGATCGATAAGCCTCGATACTCTTTGAAATGTAGGTCAACGAAAGTCAAGGATGCAGAAACAACGACGCACTTGTCAAAGGACCTCTCCCGCTTTACGAAGAGAAAGTATGTCATTGATATAGCAATGACGACGTCGATTGCCGCGCCAGATGCCAAAAGCGCAGTCACAAATGGCAGAAGCTCGACGATGACCGTGTTGTACGGGTTAATCATGCCGCGGACGCCCGTATAGATGCTGACAATTAGCCTGAAGAAGGCGGCGACCATACATGCTGGGCCGACGAAGCGCCAGGGACTGGGAAGGACGTTGTATACGCGATATGCGAAGAACCACTACGCACAAGAACAAGTGAGAATGCGTAGAACTGAATTGCTAGAATGTGGACCCACCTGAACCACAGTAGTGATGACCCCTCCTAAGATAGTGACAACGCCGAATCCCGCGTATTTGATAGTCGATTGGTCGATGGCTCCATACAGGATGATAGTCGTTCTGTATACCTCGTATGCGACGGCAATGGTGTGCCCTAGCTCCAAGAGCCTAAGACAGGGATTAGAGCTCAGATTTCGAGGCACACGACCACAATATAAGCGTACCAAATCGACGCTACCTAGATGTCGGAGTAAACTGAGGAACTCCTGTCAAAAAATACGACCAAACGTACCAAAGCTTTGAAAGTCCATCGATCGTCTTCGTACTGGGAAAAATACAGGTAGCTTTGCATTGTGACTATTCCAAAAAGGAAGATCGAGACACTAGAGCCAATCTCGACTGCACCAAGCGTGTTCGGAAGAGTGGTGGGCACCATTACTGCGTGCTGGACCCCCAGCAGAACAGTTGCAACTTGGTGGCGTGGAGGTTATCGACAGAAAAGCGTATGTATTGCGAATGAAAGGCATAGAGCAAATTGCACATGTGAAATACAAAGCTTCCCATGCTGCACATCAAAGCTCAAGCATATACTTAGGACGGACACAGCTTTTCTCCATGACATCGGATGGTGTTGGAGTGAAATTAATCGAATTTCAACTATTTCCCCGCGCAGAATCGCATGTCTTTTCTCAAGGTTTTCTGCAGGGCTGTCGTCGACTCAAGAATCAATAAGAGCGCAGTCAAGAAAACTTCCAGTGGCAAAGGAGAAGGCTAAGAGAGGCTAAGACAAACTTCCAAGGAGGCCGAGGTGCGGTCCCAAGAACGATCATGATGATGAGTGTGAGCAGAGATATGTTCGGCTGTCGGCGCTTAGACGGCGCCTAGCGCTAAATATTTAAGCTCCGACACGTTGCTCCGCCAACAAAAGTTTTTAACTTGTCATCCCGTTCGTCTGTGCGCAACAGCGATGTTTACACCTTTCTTCCATTTAACCTCGTATGAATATCGACTCGTATACGCTCTATAGTCTACCAAGAAAGGAACTCGTGTAGGCCAGGCACTCAAATCTCGAAACTTCTTCGCTGCTTTTCAGTACGCCCAGTGAACAGTCCAAAGAGAACTGCCATAACCTCACTGCCAGTGCGTCATGGCTATTCCGTTATCCACCCCTTCAGCAATTCGTCATCCATGTCTTCAGTGGTTAACCAGGGTTTACTCTGTTGCTATGACTCTTGGTGAATTCCTTGGCTGGTCGGAAAAACCTCGCAACGCGCAGAAAACGTCCACCAAAATTGTCATATTTCGTTCGATCGACGCTGTTCACTCAATGGCGACTTCATAATCCATGAAGCATGTTGATATTGTTCACCACTTTTGCTATTTGGCAAGCCTAGTCTTGCCTGCGTAACTCGATTGAATTTATCTCTTCATCGCATGTGTCTCGGCAATCCTTATACCCATCCAATTCTGAGGTGCTAAATTTCCATGCATTTCATGATAGCGACAATTAATTATGCACATGGAGTTTCCATCTACCGATGGTCGTTACCGACGATTATATCTGGTGCCTTAAGAGAAAATGCCAAAGCCCAACATTTGCGACGTGAGTTGTGTCTCCATCGACCAGGTAACTCCAAGGTCAGTGTACTGTTCAACGTTCTGTAGATGCTCAATCTAATCGTTTGTGAAATTAGCGTCCTTTTTTCATACCCCCATGCTGAATATTCACTAATACAAACGAAAGAAGTCAAATTGTTCGCTTCAATGTCAGTTTTGACTTATACAAAAAGTAACACTGACATCCTGGGTGGACTTTGACCAAAGTGATGATCCGACTTGTCAATTTGAATGCAAAGTACTTTGCTTGGCGAAGATTCAGAATGTGCAGCATCTTTGATAAAAGACTCTGCTATGATGGCTGGGCATCCCGACTTTCCAAGGCACGTTCGTCATCCTCCATGCGCTAAACTCAACCTTACGGCGCTCATGCTCTATAATTCTAGTCGTTCTTGGGCACGTAGACGGGCCTCTTAGCTTTACACGCTCGACATAGTTCCAACGATGATGCTCATCCCACTGACAGCCGACGCCGAAAATTGATGCTAGGCTTTGCTGTCTCTGTTCTGGCGGAAGGTTGTACGGATGCTCGGTGAAGATGATAAAATTTCAATGAACGTGCCTCCTTTGGTACCGATATGGTCAACAGACGGCGTTTGCATGTCCATCAGCATCAGTTATGCATCTGATAGCCTATAGACGTGCAGCCACTGTCTACTCGCAACAGTAAACTGGAACGAATGGCTCGTGTGCTCAGGTCCTCGAAGGGAAACAACGTGGCTGAGTTATGATTCTCTGTCGATCTCTATCGACTTCGGGTATAAAAGCATGCTATAATATGGTTGAGGGGCCACCCTCAACCCCATCTTCCAGACGCCTCCACGTATCTTGGTCTCCTCGATTGCGGGTCATGACATCTACTCTCAGGAATTCAATCCTCCTCGTTACTCTTGCCAGTGCCGGTCTCATCTCTGCGCAGACATTCCAACGCCTAGGTACATGTCCGACCTTGGGATGTGTCTTCCCTCCCGACCAGACTGACTTCTTGGCCGGACAACTGTTTGACATCCGGTTGGAGGTACATGCACCATTCAATGGTACTGAGGCGTCCAACGGGGGTGTCCCCGCTGAGAAGTTCTCGTTCTGTATCCAACGCGGGAAGGGATCATGTCAAGACGTCACGAAGTTTTTCAAGGTCAAGGATTCGGCTTTAGAACAGTGGTCTTTCACGTACGTTTATTTGACTATCTATCTCTATTGTTGTCCAAACAAGTCGCGTCAGATATTTTGAGGACTTGTTTGCTAAAGATGCGGGAACTCCAATCCTTGTCAACGTAGCCTCCAAGGCGTACCGCGCTGTGAGTTTGATATCCAGCTTTAGCTCCAGTGTATACGTATACTTACGTCTCACTCAAGCTTTCTTTGACGAAGGTATATATGTTTGATGTTCTGCTGAAATATGTATCCAAGTTCTCACTATTTGCATCTGTGATCGATGTGATCAGCCAGGACCTTACACCGCCAAGTTGACATATAACGGCGCAAGCACAACTGTTGCCAACTGGTTTGTCCGTGAGCCTGCCACAAAACGCAAAGCGAAGAACGTCTTACTATTCATTGGAGATGGTGCGTCTTCATCTGGCGTTCCAATCACTAAACCATTATCGCCCACTCTGACCTTCCCTATTAATTGATTGTTCTTGCTACTAGGGATGACTCAAGCTATGATTACCGCTGCACGCCTCATTGCTCACAAATCTGTCAACGGAAAATATCAGACCCTGATGCAAATGGACCAAATGGATAATCTTGGACAGTATGTTTCGTAGTTTTGTTTTGCTGTTTATATTTATCTACATACACTGATCGTCTACTCAAGTCAAATGACACATTCTGTAGATTCTTTCATCACTGATTCGGCGAACTCTGCTACGGCGCTTTATACTGGGAAAAAGTCCACCGTCAATGCCTTGAACGTGTATGCAGATAGTGTGAATTTTATTTCTTTTTTCAGAAATCAGGCTTAAAACATGATAATTCATTATCTTTGATCAGTCCAAAAATTCCTTGGACGACCCCAAAGTGGAAACTATTGCAGAACTTTTCCGCAGGCATATTGGAGGCGCCATTGGGATCGTTTCCACTGCGTTCATCGCCGATGCCACTCCCGGTGAGTCGAATACCAGGATGTTGAATTGAAATTCTTATCCTCGATTTCTTCAGCTGCTCTTTGTGCTCATACTCGCGATCGTGAGTTATATCTTCCTTTTCTTTGAGGAGAGGGTCTTGAACAGTATATCTTCAGGTAACCAATATGCTACGGTCGTCACTGAATACCTCAACAACGCCACCACTGTGAACGCTACCTTCGCATGGCCTACAAGTTGCCAAGGACCTGACGTTATCTTTGGGTGAGCACCGAATTCCTCATAGACGAGATGGATTGTCTCATTGCTTTGTCTTGGCTTTGCCCAGAGGTGGTGCAGAACAATTCATTGCGGGACCAGGCTCGCCCGGCGGCGTAGATTATTACAAGACATTCCAAACTCAAGGTTACAACGTCGTCAACTCCAAGACTCAACTCGACGCTGTTGGTACCAAATCCAAGACACTCGGTATCTTTTCAGGTATGCTTCCACCATTATCGGTCATGGTACAAACGACCCTCAACTCTGCTGCATTTCGAAGTCAGTAACATGTAAGCATCTAATTGATTGAAGCGTCTTTCCATATTAGTATATGATTCCCTAACCTGTCGATCCCCCGATGCAGGGCCAAATGGATCGATCGTAACGTGGGTTTCTATTTTAAGCTTTGGATTGTGGCGCATTGACAACATACATATTCTATATCGGGACTGGTGTTGTAGGTCCTGAAAGACAACTTAAAAGGGCAGAAGAACAGTCCGATTGGGGATGGGACTGATGCTTTAGACCAGCCTGGGTTGAAGGATATGACGTTGAAGGCTATTGATATTTTGCAGAGCAGGTCTAAGAAGGGCCAGGGATGGTTTATGATGTGGGTTTTGTGATGTTGTATGACTTGTATTTGTTTTTGCTGACAATCGCGCGTAAAAATTCAGGTCGGAAGCTGCAAGCATCGACAAGATGATGCATGTGCTTGATTATGACCGTGCCCTCGGAGAGTTGCTCGAACTTGACGATACCATTCGTGCATCTATTGCTCGTATGTATCCCCTGCCTTTTCGCGATATAGTCTCTAGCCTGACATCTAACTTCGCGGCATAAGATCTCAAGAAGATCGGCGAATACGAGAATACCCTCATCGTTGTGACAGCAGATCACGGGCATGGATTCGACGTGTTCGGCGGAGCTGATACCAAGTACTTGGCTGCTCAGACGGACGACCGCAAGAAACGGGCTGCTAGTAAGTAGAGTATATTCCGATCTCTTTGATCCCCCAGGGCTCATAGTTTTTTTTTCAGTCGGCGTTTACACCAACTCGGGCTTGAGCGGGTACACTGTCGCGGAAGGGTCTTTGCCCAACAACAACACTATCGTATTTGGAAATGAGGGGCCTAATTTCCCCGTTCAGTGGAACCCGAGATATTCATATGCAGCTGGATTTGGTGCCAATCCTGATCAGTGAGTTTTTGTAGCTAGGTTCTCGGTATGCGTGAATCTGAGGTATTGTGTGTTAAAGCCGTGAATCGTACACACTCAATACCAATGGGCCTCGTCTCCCTGCCATCACTGGTCCTGATGGAACAGTGGTTGCAAATCCCGCTGACAATGTCGACGGTAAGTTCGCATCTTTCATCCTATTCGAATGTATTTCAATTTAATACAGGATTCAATGTCGGGGGTACCATCGGCGTTGATGAACCCCAAGGTGTACATTCTCTCCAAGGTATGCTTTCTCCCCAGGTCCTCTGTATGTGTCCACCGCTTAACACATGTATGTATGACAGATGTTTCTGTCTTCGCCAACGGCCCTGGCTCGGAGGCTTTCCGTGGCGTCTGTACGTGCTCTCCGAACTCATCATTGATCCTGCAATCTACTGAGTTGCACTGCTTCCAATAGATAACAGCGTCGATATATTCTTCAAGATCGCGGATGCGCTCGCGCTTGGGAGAACTTCGTAACCGGATACTGATGAGTTGGATATTGGAATGTTATGCTTATATATGTGGCAGCGCTACCCTTCTATTATTTATCGGCAACCGTATTTTGACTGTATGCAAACTTGAATTGGGAAGGAGAGGGAAATATCACCCGACATCGTCATATTTTATCCTCTGCATGAAACGCACATGTTCATCTCGTAGAAGCAGAAAAATAGTTTTACTGCTTAGATGACGATATCGGGCAGTCGCGTCTATCATCACCTCGTCTTGTCTTCTATCTTGGACTCTCACTCAGTTCTAGCGCTTATACCCCGCTCTGGCACCTCATAGCAACCAGTCGTCTACATCCTTGAAGAACCTCCAATTCCTCAGCTACGGGGTTGTGCCGGGGCTATTGCTCGTCCAGAATACTTACCAGAAACGACGTCCCAGCATTTAAATTCCCTTCCGTATGCATGGCACAAGCACTTAGCCAGCCTGAGATCTCAATTGACCGGTTACAGCAAACTTCTGGATACCTCGTCCTACATCGGAGTGTTGACCCTCCTACTTACCAAGATATGGACTGAGACAGGATTTGCTTTGGTGATTGAGCCCATGTTGGTTGCCGTTGTTCGCATCCGGACAAATGAATTGATCTAGATTTGGAAACGCATACAGACAGGCATATGTAGACTCGAGTTCGGATGAAGCAGAGTAGAGCCAGCTTCTCTATCGGGTAAGAAATGCTTCAGATGAATAATTTGTGGTACAACAGATACATCGGTGTTCCACCACGCCAGAAAACGCTATGACCCACCGAGCTAGTGGATGGTGCAGCTACATGAGGCAAAGGCGATGAGACGAGTGTCGAATGTGCGGTTGTTATCGCCCAAAAAGGCTATCGTAGAGTATACGCCGGGCCCACTCTTCGAGACATTACGCTTTTGAAGCAAAGCAACGGACTGCCGTACATTTTGGGCCAGTGGTTATTGTGAGGGTGGAATCAACAAGGACGCGTCGAACAATGTCGCGAGGCCAACAATGCACGTGTGGGAGAGCGTGGCAAACAGGGGCAAATACGGGCGTCGCGCCTGATGGAAGAGTTTTGCCCTCTTTTCGCCCTCAACACGCACCCCGAACCCCTGATTGCACCTCTTCCAGCGTCTCAGAGATTGCTGACAGCCGCGTGCCAGCCCTTTTGTCGCCTGAACCTGTTACATGTCATTTTCGGGCACACCTCTAGGTCAAGGCAGACGTCTCGATCACAGTACTTTTCTTGGTAAACCGCCCTCCGCCGCAAATTCTCTCCAATCCTACGCCTACGGGTCAGTTTGGTTTATTCTTGCGTTGAACTCTGCTAATGCTTCACTCGCAGCGCACCCGCTTTCGGTTCACGATCTCCTCCGAAGCCCACCTCTCCCTCGCGCGATAGACACGGGCCACAAGCGTACGACGACGACGAACTAGACGAATCCGCGAACGCACCTGCGCTCATCCGCTTCGCGCGCCTCAAGGAGCGAGACGTACCCTCAGACCCCACTATACGTTCAGGTGGCCCAAAAATCATCAACGAGCAGCTCAAACCAGAGAAGTGGAGTGTCAAGGACACTTCTGTAAATATCGCCACTGCCTTCAACCAGGCAGCCACAGACATGAGCGCCCCCCACACCCAGAACGGTGCCTGGGCATCGTCCTCTTCATCCTCCCGCCCTCTCGTGCCACGCAGTACATCTGTCGAGTACGAAAATAACGCACCGCCACCCACCTCATCGAACCGGAGACTAGCGCCTCCCCCAAACAAACTCTCCCGTCCACCAGTCAGCACAAATGGACGAAAAACCTTATCAAAGCCACCTTCTCGTCTCGTCCCACCCTCGGATGGAGAGGAAGATAGAAGCGGCCGCGGCAAAAGCCCATTCGAAGTTGGCATGAACATGGCCAAACAAGCCATTGGCGCAGCCGCGTTCTACGTCCGACAACGCTCGCATGAACCCGAAGACCTATCTGCAGAAAACCACTCCCAAGAGCTGCCATCCGCGAATGGCCGTCCAGATGGCAACGACTCGAGCTACAGCTACACCCAAGAAGAGCGGTCATATCAAGAAGCTCAGAAAAAGGCGGCCCATAGAAAGGCGCGCATGTCCGAGGACAACAAGGCCTACAAGCCTACATTGACCGACGAAGAGTCCGAAGAGTTATCGGATGATGGAAAAACACACAGGAAGAGAAAAACGAAGAAGGGTGGTATCGGCGGGCCTCTTACGAGCCTGCCTGTTGTCACCAGTGGAAAAAGGCGAAAGAAGCGCCGCAGAAACCCAAAGGATGGTACCGACGGCGGCGCCGGCGAATCCAGTGGAAGTGAGGAGGACGAAAGTATGGATGTGGTATGTCTGTATGTCGTAATTCCGTTTGCTGCCTTCTAAATGCGTTCAACAGTCGCAAACCGCGCAACTACGAGCATCTAATACGCGAACGTCAAATCCGCCCCTATCTCACTCTCATGAACCACAAGATCACAGCGTAGACGACTCTGCGTCGTTCATGTATCCAGGTCTGGATTCCATTCCCGAAATCCCAGAAGACCAGCTTCTCCATGCCGATTATCGCACGGACCCCGTGCGACAACCCTCACAGGCGCGCAGGTCTCGTTCTCGGACACCAGCGCCTCTCTCAGCGTCTTCCAGATCCCCTGCGTTCTCAATAGGTGGTCTCCTGGGCAAAATCGTGCACTTATTCATCAAATTATGCCTTCTCGTCTTCTCTGGCTTCGTGTCAGTCATGAGCACGCTAACTTTCCTATTTGGCCAAGTCTTCGGCACGTCCTTCGATATCCTGCTGCGTCGCCCCGTAGCATGGGCGCGCGAATCCGGTCCCCTGCTACGCTTTCTGATACCCGCCTTGGTCGTTTTCGCCGCATCACAAGCCCTACAGAACGCGTCGCTTGCACCCTACGTCCCCGGTCTCTCATTCCCCTCTCGGAGTCCCGTATACCAGCCCCCAGCAGCGCCACCCGCTAACATGGGCGAATTCTCGACCCGCCTGAAAACTATCGAGTCCACACTCTCAGGACTCTCCGCCGATAATGAACAGAACAAACGGAAGGTCGAAGAAGGTGCTAAGCGCTATTCGGACTTGACGGGACAAATGAATACCCTCGACTCACGGTTGGCGCAGGAGATCAAGAAAAGCCAGGAGGCGAACATCCGTGCGCAGAACGCTATCAATGTTGCTGTTAGCGCTATCAAGCATGAGATGGAGGTGTTGCAATCGCAGTTAGTTGCCCAGCAGCAGAAGCAACATCAGAACCAACGACCATTGGAGGTTATTACGGACGACGAGGCGCGCCTCAAGCTCAAAGTGCTGGAGGAGCGCTTCGCTGCTGTGGAAGGCAGCTCGAAGGAAGCCTTGGAGCTTTCGAAGAAAGCGCTTGCTGTTCCCTCCCAAGCAGTGGCCCCGCCTGGCGCAGCCTGGTGGAACAAGTTGGCCTCTGGCACTGGGGCTAAACTCCAGATCAAGTCCGCGGACGGCCAGGACGTGTCTGCTCTCATCACACACCTGGTCGATTCTGCAGTGTTACGCATCAACAAAGACGGCCTCGCCAAGGCAGACTTCGCAATGCAATCCGCCGGCGCACGTGTTATACCCTCGCTCACCTCACCCGCGCTTGAGATCAAGCCCAAAGGCTTCGGAAGTCAGGTTCTCGGGCTCTTCAGCGGCAAAAGCACCTTCGGCTTCCGCCCACCGATCACCGCGCTGCACTACGACACCCACACGGGTGTGTGCTGGCCCTTCGCGGGCGAGGAAGGCCAGCTCGGCGTCATGCTCGTCGCCCCGGTGTACATCGACGAAGTCACGATCGACCATGTGGCGAAGGATGTCGCGTTTGATATGGGGAGCGCACCGCGCCGGATGGAGGTGTGGGGTATGGTTGAGGGCGACGAGAACGTGCGGCGCGTCGCGGAGTGGAAGGCGGAGCGTGAAGCGCGGCGCGAGGCCGGCCAAGATGGCGAAGCTGCCGCGCTCGAGGACATTCCGTACCCACCTATGCTGCCCAAGTCCCCGGAGTACATCCGCATCGCGAACTTCACGTACGATATTGAGGCGCCTAATAACATCCAGACGTTCCCTGTTGATACGGAGATCAGGAATCTGGGCGTTGATTTTGGCATTGTGGCGCTGCGTATATTGGATAACTGGGGGAGGAAGGAGTATACGTGTCTTTATCGCTTCCGCGTGCATGGGCAGCGTATGGGAGGCGACCAGGTCCCAATGCCCTTTTCGGGGGCATCGGAGTCGTCATAGAGAAGTAGTCGGGGGGTCGACGGTGGTGGTGGTGGATGTACACCGGAAGTTGGAACTTTGTTATCTCATGACCTGACGACAAGCTCTCTTTATAATCTCCTATAGTTCTATTTCTGTGCTACAAATTATCCGTTTTATCTTTTTATTTCTTCTCGTTCTTAGGTGTCTCAATTATTTGTTATGTCCCCGGGCCTTGTCTCTCTCTTCACACACTTACACACCCTCACTGTCACCATCGTTGTATTGGATTGGGCATTGCTGTTGCCTGTATCCTTAGGCTCATTACTCCATACATTGTGCCACCACCATCATTTTCTTCACCCCTCTATCCTCCAACATTGCCATTCATTCGCACTGCTGTCCCTGCACGCCCACGACTCTCATTGATTGAACTCCGCTACGATTATTTCATTCCCTGCTTGTTACATACTTGCCTACTTAGCTCTAGATCTGATTTGAAAGTCGTCATAATTTTGCTTTACATTCTCCTATGGATCCTGCCTCGCAAAGTTGGTGACATATCTTGGTTCAGAATCTTGCCTCTTCTCTCTCCCTTTCTTCTGTAGTTTTAAAATTCTAAATGTATATACTCTGCACAACAATATATGCCTGCTTGAAATGATGGTCGTACGGAACTGTAATCTCCAACGAAGGATAGTTTGAAATTGATAGCATTGCTATATGATACACGGACGAAAGAAAACACGCTGGTATATATACATTCTCTTGGTTTCCTTACCCAGATACGTAGCGTCTACCTTCCGAGAAATCTAGGCGCGCAGTAATCAAAGATCCGCAAAAGCATCAGTGGCCTGAGCAAATAAGGGAATTCGGTCAATCGTAGTATTTATGGCATGTACGCGGGTGCTTACCTCGACCAATAGTTTAGCGATGCCTGGCTCGCGGGAGGAGTGACCTGCATCGGGGACGATATGGAGGGTGAGTTCAGGAAACACCTGGAGGAAATAAGTCGGTGTCTGTGTGTAAGGCTCTTTCTGTCATTCCTACCTTCTTGAGTGCGTAGGCCGTCGTTGCCTGATGTCAAATCTAGAGTGAGTTTGACAATAGAATTTAGAAGGGTGATGACATACGGGGCAGACAACGTCGTATCTTCCTTGAACAACGACTGTTGGAATATGGCGACTATAAATAGTTGAGATCTTTTGTATTATTTCCGCACCAAGTCGAGCTTACATTTTGTCAATTTCTTGTGACTCTAGCAATTGGCCATCGCGCATGAATCCCTATGAAGTCGTGAGTAAAATATCGCCCGTGAATGATGAGATCGGATCTCACCTCATTTACGAAATAATGATTCTCAATTCGTGCAAAGGCGCTAGTTACAAACGATAAATGACTGAGAATCAAAAACGAAATAAAAACTGACTGACTTGGCGAAGTTGTCGTCCTCAGCATGGGCAACATGAGACGGATCAACAAATAACTTGGAGGTCCACATCCTGCCAAACATTTCTAGGTCAAGCACAGATATCTGGATAGTAAACACATGTATACGCACTCCCATTTCGCCCAGGCTTTAGCAGCCTTGATGCGAGTCTCTTCATCTGCCGAGTTCAGCTGAGCGTGGTAAGCCAGCATCATGTCCTTTCGCTCGGGTTCTGGGATCGGTGCGATGTACTCGTCCCTGAGGTAATTGCTGTCAAATGTGATAAATTGTAGACGATGGATGGCAATTACCATGCTTCGGGGAAGAGATTGGAGGCGCCATTTTGGTAGAAAAAGTGGAGCTCGCTGACGAAATAGTAATCAGTATGAATCCCCTCTGCTCAGAGTTCTAGTAGGTCACCTCTTTCGGAGGGTAAATATTCCCCTATGCAGAAACAAAAAATTAGCGAGCGTTCAAGGCAGTGGAGGTCCTAAATTTGATACCTAAGGACAAGACTTTTTACGCGATCTGGGTGAGCCTGGAGAAATTAAACCGTAGATTATATATGAGTAACAGCGGAACATACCTGAGAGTACGCAAGGGATAGTGTCGAGCCCTGTACATTTATTCAGATACCGTACAGCGTATCATCATAATATTCGATGGCTTACCCACGAGCCTCCAAAGACATGCCATTTATCGATCTTCAAAAGTTCCCTTAGCTTCTCAATGTCCTTTACAAGATCCCATGTCGTGTTCTCTTCGAGAGATGCGCTCCTAAGAACCTCCCATGAACAGAGGTCCGGCACGATCACATATAGCAGAAACTAACGGGGTTGACTTTCCAGCACCCCTCTGGTCAAAGAGAACGATCTATATGAACGGGGAAAATGTCAGGTTGAAGTCGAGACAGAATAATCTGAGCTGCGTGGACCTTGTACTTGTCTGGGTTGAAGAAGCCTCTGTCCGTGGGATCTACGCCGCCTCCTGGACCGCCTAGCATTAATCAATTAGCGACAGTTCACTGTGCTGTAAAATCAGGAAGCGCACCATGGAGGAAGACAACTATGGAAAGGTCAGTATAGAGTATTTTATAGGGTTGATCCGGTCGTACCTGGAGCACCATCTTTATTTCCAGAGACTTCATAACTGGAAGCTGTAAGCCTCCAACTGAGTAACGCTCCTGCAACGCTTACTAGAGCTTGTGGAGATCCGAGACCTCGAGCTTTCCGACTTCAAAGGGCTCTCTTGCGGGGTACATGGCGTAGCGTCTTTCGAATGATGAGGGTGGAATGGAGCGTGGAATCCTGGTGAATCTACGGATGGATTGAGTAGATCGGACCACGGCGAATGCCATCACTTGTCAGGCGTCCCGTTTTGGCAGGATCGCCTTAGAGCCAAATTGTTGTTGTTTGTTGGAGCCGGCTCCAAGCAAGTGAGTCCAAATATGGTAGTCCGTGTTGAAATGGTTCATATTTGCCTTCCTCCCTTGCATGCTTCCTGCTTTCTCCTCCGTTGAGCTCTCTTCTCACGCGTCCAAATATTGTTTCACGCGTATTCTGCTTCAACCTTTCTCGTTATAAGGTTATAAATCTATAACTCTTCCCAAAGCTTTCTCAAACCTCCGTCAACAGACTTCACGACTTCATATACCGAGTTTCCCAAGATCTAAAACTCGAACACCATGTCGTCCTGCACAACGGACACTGTAACACATAAAGCAGAGGCCTCAGAGCCCTCAAGGACGCCTGCCCACACTAGAAACCTGTCAACTGTATCGAGCGCCACCTTGCTCACAAACACGACCCTGCATTCACAGCCATACGAACCACTCCTCCGCCCTATCAGCCCTGCGTCCAGAGAATATTATGACTTAGCACCCAATCCTTCGAAAGAGTCAGATCGCAATCTTGCCTTGCCTCGTTGGTCACAAAACAATATATTGTCGCGTGAGGGAACTGGCATAACGAATGGAGGGCTTAATGACTCGAAGAAACTCAAGCCCATAACACGATTTCAAATGCGCAGATGGAGTAAAAGAATATTGCAAACTATTATGTGTGAGTCTATATTCCGCTCCGTAATATTGTTCCCTTAATATAGAAATCTCCTAGCTCTGTGGTCGATATATAGCACTGTCCGCTATCTCCTCGCGTTCACCATTTATCAGAGTATAACGGGTCAGGTAGTGTCTCTGGTCCTCGGTGCTGCTACTGGGCTTTCATTTGCATTTTCATCATGCGGAAGCATTCTCAACATGGCTCAAACGACGCTGTTACTTCATGGCATATCCGTCAAAGCTATCCTCTCCATTCGCGCAACCTTATATTACATGGCTTCATGCTGCCTTCTCGGACCCAGCGTCGTAAATCTGGTCCTTCTATTTCTTTGGAAAAGAAGCCCAGATCTTGAACTTCAAACCCGACATCGGTGCAAACTCGACGTCGATCTTGTCTGGTCAACAACATACTCCCTGTGTAATTATAGAAACCGGACTTGGGGACGTTGGGTTGCGTTGTCGGCCCTTCGTCTTGCTCTCACTTTAATTATCATTGTGAGTGTCACATTGAACTGGTCTTTAAAACACGTGTGCAGTACTCACTGGCGTACTCAGATTGCTTTTCACGCACTCGCGTCTTCATCCCAATTTACTCCCATCCGAGGCTCATCTGTGCAATCTTGGTACACGTATTCTAAGAGCCCCGCAACTACGAAGAGCAACAAATCACATATCCGCCTGGAGTCCAGCGACACACCCCTCAATAATGGACGCTCCCAATCATCTGTAGTTATGCCCCGCCTCTCCCAAGACCCAGCTTTACAACGGCAAAACTCAGATTCAACGTTATCTGCAAAGTCATCTCCGAGAAACCGACTTCGCAGCTCACGTTCAAGATGGTCTGCTTCGGATGAAGACGAACATCAGACAGCAGATCCATTAAATAACAGCCCTGGATTCCCTGACCAAAATACGACAATTGTTAGGGAAGACGGTAATGGCCTGTTTGATCGTTTCCTCCAGGCCGTTGCGCAAATTACAAGAGAAACTGAAGACGCTATAAGCTTTGCGCGCTCTGGTTCTACTTCTTCAGGGTCCTCCAGTGAACGTAGAAGTCCCCCAAGCCAGGACGTCGAAGACGGACACCGACAATACCATTACGCTAACGAAAACGACGAAGATGATGATGACTTTTATTCCAATGGCGCCGCGCATACCGTCGAGGCCCATAATTATGACCAGAGCCACTACGGAGACGAGCATGTGCGCATGCTCAATGGCTATGTACGGCGCATGCCAACCATCGAATCGATGGGGTCCCACGAACGACCCTTGAGCCAGATGTCGTCAAATGTAGGTGGGGACCGCGGAGGCACAGGCGTAAGCCGCCCTCCCACGCGCAATACGCTCACGTCATGGGGCGGTTCCGAAATCTCAGGCAGCGAGCCTCGCAGTCGCCCCAACTGTTGAAAAGTAGCACGGTATCTAGACGTGATGAACACGGTCTCAGACGTTGGGATACAAACGAC
>QFFD01000619.1:0-14955 GCA_003314615.1 Pholiota microspora
CCTCATTCTGTTCTTTCGACTTGGTCTCTGGGCTCGGGATATCGCCCTTTTCATCGTCCTCTTCTTGACCATCCTCCTGTTCTCGAACTTCCTTTTAGACGTCAATTCTCTAAATCAAGATAGCGACATCATCATTGACTAGAGAGACTTGAAGCAAGTTACTAGTTACTATACGTTTGCAAAAAAATCAAGAGTGCTTTACAAGAGAGTCCGATCACCCGAGTTCTATCTGACAATTTACTATTCTTTTTGTTATTGAGGTCCCCGAACCTCATTCCTATTTCAATCGGACTCGTGCCCAGGGGACAAGCAAGAAGAATCGCTTGACGTTCCATAACGGTATCTGGCTTTGTACAACCTTGGGTTGAACGCTTTCCATGAGCTCAAGGAGATCTGAATTATTCTGCGTCTCGCTCTATGTGACGGTTCCATTGGCGAGCCGGGTCTCAATGTCCGTCGCAAAGACGTGATCATAGCTCAAACATTTCATGAGAAATATATCGATTTTCTACGCAATATGTTAGCGTGTCCAAATTCTTCTGATAAAATGAGAACAATTACTTCTTCGCCCTTTGAGAAGGCATCGATGATATTGTCTGTCGATATTGGCCTACCGTTTCCGGCTTTGATCTTGTTAGCTTCCTCCTCAATCAACCTTTTTTCTTCTTCTTCATTGTCCAAGGGAATAATAGAGGCAAAACGAAGGGCAATGCGAGCACATATGTCACGGTATCCAATTTTACCCTTCTTTTCGAGAAGATGCTCTGCCCAATTTTGTTTGACCTAGATATCATATTATTAGCAACGCTAAACGGACTCTAGATATACAATGGCATCAAACAAGTTAGGCGTACCGTAGATAATTGTGTCGCAAAACACGAAGCTGACATTTTCCCTATAGGAGCAATATCATATTCACCCATGTAGCGACACATCACAGTGCCTGCTTTTCGTTGGGTGCAAAATACAGTCCACATTAGCACCCCTGGTACAAAACGCAGTGGAAAATTTAAAATAAGTCCGGGGTGGCCTGGATAGCTAGGCATATCAGGACTTTGATCTAGCCCTTGTATGAACATATGTCGAGACCATTTTCCAGATGGGTTTTTGTCCTTCGGGCACGTCGCGGCGTTCCTCATTCTGCCTTGATAGTTTGTCTTCAGGAACCTTTCCGACATTTCTAAAAAGACTGGTGAGGGGTGGATTGAGAAAGCCTGTGCGGCTCGAAGATATTTTTGAACAGTGGAGGGGGCCAAGGCAAAATTTGTTTTGTTGCGCTGAACGTGTATATCAATTATAATTCACAGTCAGAAGCATGCAACACAATCTGAATAATACAGACGTACTTGATCTTTAGCTGGCACTAGCGGAAGAGTTTCTCCTGAAGAGCTTGAAGAGCTCGAAGCAGCTCTTCTCCTTGTTTGAACCGCAGCATCACTATTGCTAGCTTTGTACGAACTGCGTTCTTGTCGTGTAGGGTTCGAAGACTACAGAATTAAGTTCATTGGGTAAAGTAGGGGCAAATATCAAAAGACTTACAGCCATCGGTGGTTTTACCTTTTTAAACGGTGGTCCATCCGTATCTACGACGTTCAAGGAACTTTTCTTCTTCTTTGAAATGTGATTTATCAGTCAACCTTCGTGTTACGGACAAGTGTGAACACTGACGCGTTTCTGGGATTGAGATGGTCTCTTGGAGTTATTGGGGATATATACAGAAGTCACTTGCGATTGATGTATGGTTTCCTTGAAGTTGATACTGGTTATGATGACTCGCATTTCATCTCCAGGTAAAACTAGAACTGCACCTTTTCCTGGCTACTTGCTCCTGTCTTTGAAGCCTTACGCTCGTTCTGTGATGCAACCAGTCTCTGTCTCAAAACATTGTTCTCATACTCTACATCGAGTAGCTGTGTCTGGAGTTTCGCCACCACATCAGTCAAATTGGCATTTTCTTGTATCTTAGCAGCATAGTCGGCACGAAGGCGTGACTGGAAATCGTGAATACGTTGCTCGGTGTCAGAAAGATTTAGGTTGGCCATGCTACAGATGAGAGGAAGAGAATCGTTACTCAGGCCACAGATAGGTTGATAGAAGACCTCAAGCATGAGAATTTTTAAATTTTACAAGTCATGGAGCGTCACGTGCAGCAATCTCCAACTCTGAGCGAGCTCTGTGAACTCAAAACGCGAAAGGAAATAGATTCTGTCAAGAAGTCGCGATGACAATCACCTTACATACTTAAATACAAGAGCAAACATCTTGACACAGGTCTTACAAGCGTGTATGGGGTCAACCACATATCATTGAACGACAACAGCCGTGGAGAATTACAAACTACATCTATACTTTTCCGTACAATATCTCAATGCTTACGCGGAAGTGGGAGTAGGCTCCGCGGCAGGGGTCTCAGCCTTTGCTTTCTTCTCGGCCTTCTCAGCTTTGAAGGCGTGTTGGTGCTGGTGCTTGACAGCGGGGACAACGTCGCCCTCACCCTGGTGCCTGTGAAGGCGGTGCTTGCGGAGGCGCTTAGCCTGCTGTGCCAAGCTGGGGTTCTTGGGGTTCTTGCGGTGGCGGTGGTGGCGGTGCTTCTTGGGAACAGCGGCGCTCTCAGTGGGAGTAGCGGCAGCATCGCCAGCAGGGGTCGCGGCAGCGTCAGCAGCAGGCTCGGCGGGAGTCTTCACATCCCGCTCAGCGAGATCGGCGGATCCAGCCTTGTCAGCTGAAGCATCGGCCTTGGGAGCCTTGTCGTCAGCCTTAGGGTCCTTGCCGTCAGTCTTAGCTTTATCGTCGGTCTTGGTCTTGTCGTCAGTCTTCTTGTCGTCGTGCTTCTTACCACCGTGCTTGTGGTGCTTCTTGGGCTGAGTGATATACACATAATTAAATACATGTAATAAATGCAGGAAAAATGCCGGGGTACTTACGTGCCAGAGGTTGTGCCACCATTTGCCAACGTCGAAGCGAGCAACGAGGGCCGGTGCGGCAGCATCAGTAGACGCGGCAGAAGGAGACGCGGCAGCAGCGGAGGGGTCAACAGGAGTCGCAGGGGTGGCAGTGGCCGCGGCGGGGTCGGCAGCCTTAGCAGCGGAAGCCTTAGTGTGCTTCTTGTGGTGTTTCTTGTGGTGCTGCTTCTTGTGGTGCTTGCCATGTTTGTGGTGCTTGCGGTGTTTCCTGTGCTTGCGGTGGTGCTTAGGCTTGGCTCCGGCAGCAGCGGCGGTTTCAGAGGGTGCAGCAGCGGCCAAATCGGCGGGGGTTCCAACAGCAGTGGGTACTGATGCCTCAGCAGAAGCGGTGGGGACGGCAGCGACGGCGGCATCCGCGCGGACAACAAAGTCCTCGAATTCATCGTCGTACATACGGGCCTCAAGATCGTAGTCAGCGTAGTCGCGAGCCGCAAGGTCGTAAGACTCGGGCATGGGCAGAGCCATGACCACGGAGCTGGCAGCAACGCAAGCAATGAGAGCGATGGAGGTCTTGGAAGGCATAGTTATTGAAATGTAGATTGATAGGTTCTGCAAGATTGCGATTAGCATCGTCCTTGATGATTAGGCGATCTACATGAGACTCACTTCTTTAGTTGAGGTCGTTAAGTTGCGAAGGGAGCCGGCCCTTGAAAGTAACTGTAGGCAAGAACATGAGCAATGTGGAAGAGTAGCGTCAGGACGGGCAGACGTACTGGATATGCGTAAAACTGAGGGAAGATGCACCAGGCACTTGGGAAAACGACATTGGGGGCAGCAAGGTTTATATACCTTTCGGACCCCCTGCTTGGCTCTGTCATTGGCTGTTGGCAGCGTGGGTTGTCATCAGCCGGTTGGGATCCATCAGCGGATTCACAGCCTTGCATCATTATGGCCGAAACACGCCCTTGTCGTAACAGCTTGCTGTGCAAGCATCATAGTGACATAGTCCTTCTGTTGTGCTGGACCGCCCCGAAAGGCGTACACATTGACGAAGACCAGTAAGAGCTTCAGAGACGTGAAAAAAAATCGCAGAGGGGGGGTCAATATTTCGCTTCAGGGAAAGCAAATTATGACTGACAAGTTCATTCTGGTTTCGTCCTACGCGTCGGCTTCCGAACGGCTTGGGATATACTGTCGCATTACAGATTGCTCTATCTTTAGTTGCTCCAGCCCGCCGTGTTATTTGTCCATGGTCATCGGCACCCCTAAAGTCATGGCTCAAGGAAGCGTTCATGAGGCCTTGCATGCATAAAAATTGGCGTGAACTTGTCGTAAAGGTAAGGCGAACGTAAAAAGATGCAGGAAAAACAATCCCTGAAGCACAGGATCAGCCATAAATCGTTATTTGCCGTGTAAACCCCGGCGAAACCGCCAATCCCTATTAGAAAATGTTTCCAGTGTCTTGCCAGTGTCCTTCGACGCACAGCCAAGCGATGATAGTTATCAGAGTACTAAGCAGAGCGCTGCGAAAGCCTGTTGTTTATTTTACGTGGACTGACCAAACAACACGGTTCATACTTGCCTCTTACTGTACTTGTCCTGGCTCTATCTCCCTACTCATTCAATAACCTTCATTGGTCCCCGATTCAAGGTCTCCATAGACGTAAATTGCTGACACTTTGTCTTTCGCAGTCCTGATTTTTTGCCAACCAACGTACACGCGACTTGTTATTCAATCTATAGACGTTGATTTGTCGGATATGAATGTAATCTCATGATGTCAGTCGTGCCGGAGGCCTCACAGACCAATTCGTCGGACTACTTCGAGGAAGATGATTCCCACTTTTTGGCGGCTTTAGCGACGACTGTTCTTCCTGGCGATTTGCCTGTACAATCTGGAGAACATAACACTAGAACAAACTCAGACCAAGCGGAATTGCATGACGAATGGGAGCCACCTCCAGCTACGCAACCTTCACTCAAACGACGCCGAAAATCGACACCAGAGGGGCCACATGATGAATGGGAAATGCCACCCGCTGGTCAAGCGTCGTTGAAGCGGCGCAGGAGTTTGACACCAGATCTAAAGGTTAATGAACAACGCGAAGACTCGTTTGATGATATTTATGCATCGGAAAACGGTCAGTCCGATTATCAGTAAAGGTAATCTCCAGCTCAAGGCTTAAACGTAGATTTAGACAAAGCGAAGCAGGAGGACGAACGGAAACTTCCGCCTGAGACTCAACCCTCGCTAAAGCGACGCCGGAGCCCAACGCCTGAGCTGCAGGCCAACGAAAACCACATTGATCCAGCAGACGATACCTATGGAGCTGCACATTTTGGCGACTTCGGAGAATACATGCGTAGAAAACGGGCGAAGCTCCAAATTCAAAACGCACAAATGGCCGACGCAGACGCAAATTCCGGGATATTCAAGGATCTCGCTATTTATGTACGGGTGCTCAGAAATACAAGAACGCTGGACTGATTGTTCATCACTCTAGATTAATGGTTGGACTCGCCCTTCTGTCCAGGAACTTCGGAAACTTATTTTAGAGCATGGAGGAACTTTTCAGCCTTACCTTGATAGGAAGACAGAAGTGTAAGTTACGAAACTACCGTGCTTCGAATATCACCTCAACGTTAATTTGCAGAACTCATGTTATTACCTGTTCACTGACGGCTGCGAAGATACGCGAGTTCAAGCACCTAAAGGTCGTACGTCCCGAATGGCTCGTCGAAAGTGTAGCGAAAGGACACCTTCTGCCATGGCGCAACTACGTCTACGTTCACGAAGAACGATCGGAACCAACGCAAGGGGTGAAGAACAAGCAACAGAACCTACTCAACCATATTCCGTCTTCAAGCTCTACGCCAACAACCAAAGCTTTGCCCGCCCCCGATCCATTGTACACCACTGATCCATTGACAAAGGCTGACGCAGCGCGAGTCCCCGGCTATGCCGCCGACAAATCGAACCCCAATGCCCAGCGCGTGATGGCCAATCCAGAATGGCGCAAGGCGCATACCTCCGTCGCATCTGACTTTATCGAAGGTTACTACAAAAACTCCCGCCTACACCATCTAGCTACCTGGAAAGCAGAGCTCAAGAATCTCGTCCAGGAAGCGCAGGAGCGCGCGGAATCATCGTCTTCTACTGTGGGGCACGTTGGGAAAGTGTCGTCTGATGTGGGGGTCAGCATGCGCGGTGCAGAGCTGGCTATGCGGTCTCCGTCCTCGAAGTGGAAGGGCAAAGGCAAGGCTGTGGATGTTGAAGAAAGAGTCATTATGCATTGTGATTTTGACTGTTTTTTCGTATCTGCGGGTTTGGTCAGTCGTCCTGAGCTTAAAGGAAAGCCTGTTGTGGTGTGCCATTCTCAAGGAGCACAAGGTGGCACTTCTAGCACCAGCGAAATCGCAAGTTCTAGCTACGAGGCTCGAAAATTTGGTATCAAGAACGGTATGAGGTATGTCTTCTTCAGATTAAGATTTATGCTATTTCTTACTATTTCACCAGCTTGCAGCAAGCTCGACAATTATGCCCAAACGTAATCACTATCCCTTACGAATTTCAACGGTAAAGTCTTCCCCCCAATCGCCTATCGACCAAGCTTGTTAATATATCTTTCAGATATAAAGAATTTTCTCTGCTTTTTTACACTGTGCTTATGGTCCATGCAGATGACCTCCAAGCTGTATCAGTGGACGAAGCGCTTATTGAAGTTACTTCAACCGTTAACCGGATGCGACAAGAAGGCAGATACGCTGATGGCACTTCGGACCCAGCTAAAGATTTTGCGGAGACGATACGGAATGAGGTCCGAAAAGCAACTACATGTGAAGGTAATAAATAATTCCAACCTCGACAATTTCCGTTTCTAATCATTCATTCTCAGTGAGCATAGGCATCTCTCATAACATTCTACTCGCCCGTCTTGCCACACGCCACGCCAAACCTGCTGGCTCGTACCACCTCCTGCCTGCCGAAATACTCCAGTTCATGGCTCCGTTGGATATAGGCGACGTACATGGTTTCGGCTGGTCAGCTAAACAGAAGGCTCAAGAGAAGCTTGGAGTCACCAACCTCGGAGAACTCGCCAAGAAGAGCAAGAGTGTTCTAATGGCAGCACTTGGGAAAGGGATGGGCGAAATCTTGTATAATGCTATTCGTGGAGTAGATGACAAGAAGCTGGAGTCGGATAAACCGAGGAAGTCGGTGTCTTGTGAGATTAATGTGCGTTCGATTTCGTTCTTCAGAAATTTCTGCTCATGTACTGATTCTGTTTTTCAGTATGGCATTCGCTTCGAGAATAACGAACAAGCTGAGATCTTCATTCATCAAATGGCTACCGAAGTGAAGAAGCGGTTGGATGCGATAGATATGGTTGGCAGGTCGTTGACGCTGAAAATCATGAAACGCGACCCTACTTCGCCCGTTGAACCACCTAAAGTGCGTCATATTTCTATGGTCTCGCTATATGATATTAATTTATACTCTAATATAGTTCTTGGGGCATGGTGCGTGCGACCTGTTCAACAAGCAATCACCTATCATAGCTCCTGGAGGCAAGGCCACAAGTGATGCCAAAATTATAGGCGACCATGCATGCAGACTACTCAAGTCCTTCAATTTTGACCCCAAGGAGTTACGAGGAATTGGAATACAGGTACAGAAACTCGAGTCTGTTTCTTCGGCAGTTACTGCACCTCCCGGCCAAGCTGTTCTCCCTTTCCGTACCAAACAAGCTCAGGAAAATAAGGTAGCAGGCTCGTCGAAGAGCGTTTTTCCGCGGCAGATGCCTCCTCCGCCTGTCCAACTTCTCCCAGAGCCCGAGAAAAAGGGCGACCCTATCAAGCCTCAGACCACGGAGTTCGACCTACCGTCTTTCTCCCAGGTCGACAAATCGGTGTTTAATGCCCTTCCGCTTGATGTTCGGCAAGAGCTCGAACAGGAATACAAACGACGTTCTGTAACTCCGTTTAGCCGGGGCCCAACTGTCGAGCCCGAAAACAAGCGTTTGGGTACTGTACCGCCCACGAAACGACCCGGAAGAGGTCCGACGTCCCTCTTTCCTCAAAAGGCTGGTCCAACCAACTACAAACGTATCACCCAGCAGCTGGCTCCACGCAGAGGTGGTCGACCGATGTCGCCCCACAAAACGAATCTGCATGCCTGGGTAGAAAAGTTGAAGGCGAAACAAAAACCTTCTCATGTGCGAATCACCGTCAGGGCTCTGCGAGAACTGAACCTCGACCCAGACGTATTTTTCGAACTACCAATTAGGGTGCAGCGTGAGCAACTTACAATGGCGCGCATCATCAAAGCGAAGGGTTACCTTCCTGAAGCGCCATCCCAGCCCAAGATCTTGAAACCCGCGAAATATGTGCTCCCGCCTGATTTCGTTCCCTATCGGGCTCCTGCTCCCAAGGCGAGGCATCGGAAGCCTCCATTCCTGCGGCAGCAAGGCAAGACGAGCAAAGAGAAGCTGTACTTCACGGAAACGGATGATATTCAGCGCATCGTTGAGCAGTGGGTGGGGTTGTACAAGAACTGGGCGCCGCGTGATAAGGACGTGGAATTCCTGTCCAAATTCATATTGCAGTCGGTCGACCGCTCGCAGGCGTCAGACGTCGGCGTGGAGCGTGCGGTGGCTGTGATGAAGTGGTGGCTAGTGCTTTTGCGACGGTACTTTGGGGCGACGGAGTGTTTGGAACCAGAGGATCTGGAGAGCAGTCAGCGGAATTTGGTGGGTGAGGCGTGGTGGGCTGCGTTTCGTAAGGTTAAGAGCGGTATGGATGAGATCACGAAGAAGAGGTTTGGAGGGCGACTTTCGCTGAAATAATCTGTTCTTGGTTGTTCTATCTTTGACGATCTTACTAGAACATTGTGGCTTTTTTATATCTTTTGTTCTCTATATAGCTATATCCTAAGGTTTCATCCCCGTATATCCATCCATGTATCCATATCTACACTGCCTATATACACTAAATCTTCTCTTTGTTTGGAAAGATACACCTTCATGTCGCTGGCTTCACAGACTTCGCGATGAACAGAATTGCCTCCTTCTCGTGCATAGTCACTTTGCTGATGCTTTCGAATTCGAAACCAGCAAGACCTGCTCCTTCAAACGCGCTCTGTATACCCTCTTTCGTCATGCCATTTTTATGAGGCACGACGTTGGTGAATCCGGAGAACAAGGGTTCCGAAGTTACAACTGGTGTAGGAGCCGCGACAATGTCGACGACTAGGAGTGCGCCGCCTGGTTTGAGGAAGAAGCTTAGGGTGCGGGTGATCTTCTGGATATCGGCGAAGTGGTGGTATGAGAGTACGCACTACACAAAAATGAGAATTAGTCGATTTGACGTTGAACGGGTAGGATAGAGGATAACTTACGGTGATAGCATCGAACTTGAGTCCGTCCAGCTCGCCTTCCTCGCCTTTGAGTTCTATACAGATGGCGCGCATTTCCTCGGGCGCGATGCCTTGATTCGCCACACTTTGGTTGAATTCATCCACTACCCCTTGGCTGATATCGACGCCGATGAGCGTCTTTGTGTACGGGGCAAGCTCCCTTGATGTCAAACCTTCATTGAAGATTAGTTTGAATCTGGTCGAAGAATTTGTAGCATCGCTCACCGACATTGCACGCAAAGTCCATTAGAACGGTACTATCCTCGTCGAACTCATAGTGGGCGCGTATGGCCTTCGATGCCCTGTACACAATCGTAATAGATGAACATCGAGTTCTTCAGTGCAGTGATATACCATCTTACTTCTTTGCCAATTCAATCCATCGAGGATCTGGTGCAGTCTTTGCATTGGCGTCGAAGTGAGCCCTGTTCGCCTCAGCAAAATCTTTGTCTGTCTCTGGTGTGGCTGAGCCAGTAGGGTGGTGATGTTCGTGAGCGTGCTCATGATGGTGGTGATGATGGTCAGTCATGGTTCTCGCAATGCTTCAATTTGAAGGATGACCCTCTGGTATTCAAATTCACAACATATAAGTACTGGGTCCGAGAACCACCACAGTCGTTGGCACCCGCCAAGTCCTTTTACCTCGCAGTGTTTTCTAATGACCCTCGGTAAAAAAACGAGTTGCAAACATACGGAGAACATATATCAATGTTTCCGCAAAAATAATTATAAACTAAAGAAATAAATGACAGAGCAATCTATACTCAACAGCATAAGATACCAGCATAGATAGCAACTAAAATTAATACCCCAGGGCGTTCGACGCCCTGCAGATATGACCAGTTCTAGATATAATCTATGAAAAAATGACTAATTCCAGCAACGTCGATTCTTCATGATCGACTCCGCTTGTCGCGAGCGTGAGGCGCTAGGCCTCCAAAGATGGAGAGCGACGTCCAGCGCAGATGTTAACGAGTGAGAGATGACGAATGATAACCGATTGCGTGTGTACGGTGATATACAAATGTGTTGTTCCGGAGCCATGATGACAATGTTGGGGTGGGGTGGTGGTGGTGGTGTGTGCCGTGTAGGCGGTGGTGAGGGATCCTCTATAGGCATGATAATACTTCCTCTATGGACCAATGGCGGTCAGGGTGTCGTAAAGGGCGGCGTGGGCGACTAAAAGCTTAAAGCTCTTTACAGAGACTCGGTGATGGCGATCGAGAAGTCTGAGAAGAACACATCCTGGGCCTTGGGGGTGGCGAATTGTGGCTGCGAGCCTAAAAATCAATCTAATCAGCATCTGTGGCAATATACTCTGAGGATCGCCATGACGTACCTCCAAAGAATGTCTGCATCTGGAGACCTCTGATGCGGCCAGCAGATCCGTCGCGGAGGACTAAGCCCTTGACACTGACGACGCTCTTGCCGTTGGCAAACAGTTCGATTTCACCGTTCTGTTGGCCGGCGTCGTTGAGCCTGACGCGCTCAGAGATGGTCGTCCAGGCACCGGTGGCGAACTTGAACGAGCCACGACCGACAGAGGCACCGTAGGTGGGGTTGCATTCGGAGAAGGGGGCGACGTCGCAGACCTTTTTGTTGGCAGAGAATGCAGGGGGCAGGTAGGTGTAGAATTCACCGGCACCTTCTGAGCGCCACATGAGACGAGCAGAGAAGCAGGCGGATGAACGGCGTCCACCGGAGCAGCTTACGGCCTCTTCTGCGCTGTCTCCACCGTCTGGATAAGGATATCAGTAAATTTTATGGGTAACGGAATGATCGAAAAATAGACGCACAAAGGCCAGGGAGCTTGCCACCAAGATTGAAGTCGAAGCCTTCAGGGAAGAAGACGGAGTAACCGAAGGTAGCCTCCTTTGCGGTTGTTAAATCAACAGACGAGGGCCCAGGGGCGTAGAACGAGAAGCCTCCTTGGGGGTCGTTGCCGAAAGTGTAGGAGCCCTTGGGGTAGTGCGCCTTCATCGCAGCCTTGCCATCAGGAGCCTTGGTGTAGGTGTGAGGCACAGCCTTAAGAACGTCAAAGGGACGGAAGGTGTCATCGGTGAGGGCCAGAGCGCCAGTTGAAGGCGAGGTAGTCCATGACTTGCTGAAATCAGCGATGGGGAAGAGCTTGCCGATGAGGCCTTTGACGGTGGTTACAGGCGCGGGGGTATCTTTGGCAGGGGCTGCAGATGAGCTTGCGGAGCCCTTGGTCGACGAGGAAGCAGACTTTGCGGTGGTAGTAGCCTTTGTAGAGGAAGAGATTGTGGAGGTGGCGGTGAGGGCGGTGGAGGAATGGGTGGCAACAGTGTTCGTTGCTTTTACGACGGGCAGAGCGATGTCAGAGGGAGTTGCGGTTGCCTGTGCTTTTGCTGGGCATGCACTACGACGGACGGGGCGAGCGGTGGTGAAAGCAAGGAAGAAAGCCAGGAAGAGGGCGACAACGGCGCGGGATGAGAACATTGTGGGATGGGACGGGAGGGGGAAGGACAGTGGGGATATAATGAGTGACTATATAGCAAAGATAGATGCCTCGACGACTGGAGGAAGAGAGGAACCAAAGAAACAGAAAGAAACAGGCCAACGAACACTTATGTAACTCGAACCAAGGGGGACCAATGTGGGAAGAAGATGGGGGAATAAAAAAACACATCGCCATGCCTTCGGCGGCATTGTTCTTGGCACTTGAAATGATCTTAGATCATTGTCCTGCCCCTATCGGGAATTGGCCATTCTTCGTCGCGTCTTGGATACAACAGGCGCCAGGCCTATTGTGTAAGTCTTCGAGGGCATGCACATACTACTTTTGCCAGGCCGTAGTGTTTCTGAAGGTATGGACCTCCAACGTTTGTGCCCCTTCCACGTCAGTCCAGTCCAGGCCTTGGCTCGCCGTTCACGGCTCAAACTCCACCACCGACATGACCAAATGATGTGGTGGAAACACTTCATTTCTCATCAAGAAGCGAGCCGATAAGCCTATTCATGTGTAGAACAAAACGAGGGTCAGTAGAAGCTTAACATATGTGGAAAGGTAAAATACGATACACCGCTCAAAGCCCGGCATACCATTGCTGAAATTTTGGAGAAGCCAAGGTCAGATTCCCGACCGACTGCTAATCGAAGAGGAAGAATCGAAAAAGAGCGAGAGAAAGAGTAACGCGCTTTTTCAATTTCAGTGAGAATTTTGCCAGCCTGAGTACTGTAACTTACAACCTCTTACTACACACCAATTCCCTCGATAGCATCCGCAATGTTCTCAAAACGACAGGTGGGCAGCGGACGACGGTCAGCGGCAGGGGTTATTCAGACGAGCTTAAAAGATAGCTGTCATCTCTAACAATTCCGTGATTGGTCGGCATATAACTCACCGCCATCCTTTCGTGAAGGAATCCAATTCGGAGAGTAGTGTTTCTGTAATTTGGCCGCTGGTCATACCGCCCATGCGTCGTTGCCGATGCGTTCATTCACCTCAAACAGCTCCAAATTCATCAGTTCGTTCACTTCGCCTAGGAGGCTGCAAATTTGCATGGAGAACCATTCATGATCAGGATAAAATTCATATCTAAAACATGCGGTCAGTTCAGAAATCACCAATATAAGATCCCCGCCCAAGTATATGCGCTTACATTAACAAGATTATCGAGCCCTCAGAGACTCCTCTCTCAGCAAAAATCCGCTGAGCGATTTTCTTCCAGTCATCTGCGGTGGATGGTCGCCGCCAAAACCAAGAAGATGACGCCAATTGCCGCCGTTATTTGGACACCAATTTGGTGCCAAACAAAGCACCGCGTATCATGAAAATAGGCGCGCGGCGCGTACCTGTTGCCGGGACCGCTCGGCTCTTTCAGTCAACTTTCAGCGCTCAATATTTGAGCAGAAATATCCATCAGACCTCATATTGTAATCCTTCCCGAAATTCCCGTCGATTGTAATTCACTGTCGACATTTGAAACCTGTTTGAGTCTACTTCATCAGAACAGGTGCAAGTAATTTTCAGCGGTCTGGCTTGTGCCCCCCTGTACACAGTCGCATTGATCAATGACATCTCTAGAATAACTCCCTGTTTCTTGCTGTCCTCAACGCTAGAAAGCTTCATCTATCTTCTCGGCCATGTCAAGCTCTACACTCGCTGGCAAGCGAGTCTGCCAAATAATCAAAGTTCATCCTAACTTATCATTGGATTGATAACAGGCGCTAATCAGAGCTTTAGCTAAAGCCAGAATCCACGGAGGAGTACCTCAAAGTACACGCGTCGGTCTGGCCATCTGTGCTCGCAGCACTTGAGCGCGCCCATATCTGCGATTATTCGATCCACCACTACGCGCCCCTCCACCTTCTCATCGCGCACTTCCGCTACACCGGCACGGACTACGACGCGGATATGCAAGATGTAGCTGCTGATCCGGATACGCAGAGGTGGTGGAAGCTCACGGATGGGATGCAGGAGAGCTTCAACGAGGGCGCGGAAGGAAGCGGGAAGGAGGTCGGATGGTGGACTGTACGTGTCTTCGATTCTTTGAACGTTCTATTCGGTTGCGGTGGACGTGCCCAGGTGGACATGCCACCGCTGTTCTGATTTCTCTGTTAGGACTTGCCAGAGGTGTTCAGATTCGACGGTAAAGCGTAGTCCAGACTCGGCACAATGGTTTGATCTTCTGCATGTCGTGTATAATTCGTCAGAACGGCAAAGTAGTGCCTCATCCAGTGGCGATAAGCAAGTTCCCGAAGTGGGGTGAAGAAAGAACAGCACGCGTCTGTATAACGCAACAAGGCTGCTCAAAATTGAAGATCTGTCAGTTTGCTCAACTTTCGCACTGGATTCAACTCTGCGTCTGGACACTGTTCATTGGCTATATCGCGCCTCGCCGATGTAACGGAACGTGCTTTATATAACTCTCCCCACAAAAGACGCCGTCCCTGAGCCTCTGATCCCGATAAGGTAGCTAATTTCCTCCCTGAATACGTGTGTTCGCATCTTGTAGGTCCTATGATTCATGATTTCCTATACTTTTCAAACGCCGGGGGGGCGCCTGAAATACCGTTCAACTTCACCCGCGGCGGCCGACTATCTACGACTAATATTACGATACCATATATAAGGTCGCCTTGGACATTGTTTTGCCGCCTGCGTTGATTTTTCTCGCAGCCATGGCGTCGTCCACCGTCGAGCCATCGCTGTCTGCCCTGTCGCTAGCATATCGCTCCTCGTCGCCGTCGCCCTCTTCCATAACGTATCCGTTCTCCGACCCAGACTCCCTGCCCGAAGCAGAAGACAACGAGGCGTCGATCTCACCCTCAGCCTCCGCGTCTACGCCCACCCTGATCAACGTCAATGTCAACGAACCTGCGCCCTTACGCCTTACATTCAGTCGGAATAGCGTTGTCCATGCTACTCTGTACTCGGGCCGCGGGGTGCCTATGTACCGAATACGAACGAATACCAAGGGGTCGCGGACGGAGGTGTGCGATCTCACCGCGCAGGTGAGCGCAGACGGCGCGATTGAGGGGAAGGAGAGGGTGGTGGCGACTATCAAGCGACGCGAGCTCTTACCGGATGCAGTGGTTTTTGAGCACCGGAGCAGGCGGTCTCTGAGGGTGAGTAGGTGGTTGAGGGAACCGAAGATGGGGGCTGCAGATGCAAGG